>JAKTRK010000011.1:0-258619 GCA_030579675.1 Liangdongia quercuum | reverse complement strand
TTTTTCCTTTTTTTTTTTTTTTTTTTTTTTTTTTTTTTTTTTGCTTGTTTTGATTTTTTTTTTGTTTTGCTTTGTGAATCAAAACGAAAATAACACGAAATCTTACCAATTCCCCCCGATTTTCAAGAGCAAGAGAAGGACTGATTTCAGGACAGTGGTTGCTGGAATTATCTTTGTGTGCTGTGTGCTTTAGGTATAAGCTGTATTTTAGTACGGATTTCCCAGTCGTTATTCCTCAGGCATTTATTATTCTTAGTGGAAAAGAGACCCAGACTCTCAGATAGCCGTTAAAACCTGCATCTTGTGTTTGTTGTACGAGGAACCCAGTTCAGCGAGCCATTACCCCTGATCTGAAGAAGAATACAGATTTTCCGCTTTCGTGCCTGAGCACTGAAATGTCATGCCTTTTCCAATTGAGAATAAACTAAACAGTTCATTGGGCAGGAACAACGCGAGCACTATTTTATTATCGGAGCAACCCACCACAGACCAAATAGAGCATAGACTTCACCTTCAAAACCGGGCATTAGCAAAGAAGAACTCATTCCTTATGACGAAAATTTCTGACCTTGAAACCAAAATCTCTGAGTTGATACAACAGAACCTTGAACTTCGCGCAATAAATGCCAAATCTGAAGATCAAAAGAGAAGATGGCTAGAAGAGAAGCTTGGAATAATAGAAAACGGAATCTGTCAGCGTTTTGAAGAGATGTTTCAGATGTTCAGCACTATACGAACTAATGAACACCTAGCACCTCCCTCAGTAACTTTGTCCAATAACATGAATAACTTGTTACCGGGGAGCTCTTCTGACAAGACCGTTTCTTTTGAAGACCTTAAAAGCCCTCCAAAAGCTGATTCAAGGAAGGAGAGACGAAGAAGAAGCTCCAGAAGACAATCCATCTATATCGCGTCCCCTCCTTCCCCACAATTGGATCTCAAAACCAATTCTGGTAGTGAACCTCAGGATACAAACGTTGAATCTGAGCTTGAGGAGCTCGCTAATCGAACTATAGAGAAAGAACTTGACCAACCGAAAGTCAATCCTGATGATCAGATTATCCCCAATGCAATCATGGAATTCTTGATACCCGAGGAGAACTTAGACGAAAAAGAATCTGAGGATGATATAATCAGTCATGCTACTAGTCTATCCCCAATAAAGTTCACTTCACCAATACCAAATACTGCGAGCAACTTCACCGTGTTTTCAGATTCGCAGAATGAAAATACTGAAGATCAGTCACGAACAAAGAGCATTGAGGAGAAGATTAGGAAATTAGCTGAAGATTCGGTCCAGTCCTCTAGAACTGAATCTTACGGCGGAATCCAGAAGGAGATTGAGGATTACGAGAGCTATGATACCGTATCAAACGATGATAAACTAGATTCCAATAAAATCAAGCATGCAAACTCGAAAAGCAATAAGGTTGATCTTTCAAAAGATGAACAAATGCCCGAATCCATAACTACTGAGATACTTTCTTCGCGTAACAGACGAACGAGAGGCAAGCAAGTCAACTATGCCGAGCCATCGTTGAGAAAGAAGATGAGAAGACAGTCCGAGAAACTAACCGATGCAGTAATCGAAAAAGGGGTTCTGGATAGAATAAAGCAAGAAGTAGAAGATCGACTACCTTTGAAAATACAAGAGTCTGACTCAAGAAAATCAAGACAGACCATTGCCAATATTCCGCAAAATGTTTCTTTTGTGGACAAAGGTGGTGCGTTAGGAGCTGAATCGGAATCCACGATAAAGGGGCTTGAAATGGAAGATGAATTTATCAAAGCATCTCGCGATTCACCGATTTCTCAGCATAAACGGCATGTTCCTCTGACTGAAAAAGATGATAGAAATATCACTAAAAGGAGAAAACCTTTGGGTAAGCTCAATGAAAATAAACTGCAAACGCGTAACAATAAGGCAAAGACTAAGCAAAACATAGATTTCAAATCAGAAGAGCTGGCTGCTTTCGATCTAGTGGAAGAATGTGCGGTTGGTATCCCAAAGACATATAAGAATAATCCTGATATCAAAGCCAAGAAAACCGGGAGTAGGCGTCATAGTATGCTGTTATGATTAATGTAGTTGTATAATATATCCGCGTTCTCGTGACTATGCTATTTTAATGTTGAACAGATTGAATAATACGATTAGAAAAAGTAGACACTTTAATCATTTGGTGTACAAAATTCTGTAAAAACTAAACATTATATAACTATAACTACTCAGACACTCATTTTCATTGCAATTTTTGGATGCGACTTATATCCAATAATCTCGAAATCCTCATACTGGAAATCATCTATGTTTTTTACATCGCGCTTGATTTTCAGTTTAGGAAACTCATAAGGTTCTCTTTGAATCTGTTCACGTAAAGCCTCAACATGATCATTGTAAACATGAGCATCCCCTAAAGTATGAATGAACTCCCCACAGTCCATATCAACAACATGAGCAATCATCTTGGTCAGCAGCGCATAGGAAGCAATGTTGAAAGGAACACCAAGTCCCATATCACAACTTCTTTGGTACAGCAAACACGATAATTGAGGCTTTCCCTCTTTTGGAAAATTCACATAGAATTGAGAGAAGACGTGACATGGAGGGAGCGCCATTTTTGCAAAATCTGGTGGATTCCAAGCAGACATGATGATCCGACGGTCGTATGGATTGGTTTTCAGCTTGAGGATAACCTCAGCCAATTGATCATAGCCCTGGCCAGTATAATCTGTATCACAATCTTTATATTCCGCCCCAAAATGTCTCCACTGAAATCCATATACTGGACCCAAGTCGCCCTCACGTCTATCTTTTAGTCCTAGCTTATCCAAAAATTCACGACTACCATTGCCGTCCCAGATCTTCACGCCTTGCTTACTGAGTATTTTAGAATCAGTAAAGCCTTTAACAAACCAAAGAAGCTCCAAAATAATCCCCTTCGTGAAGACCTTCTTCGTAGTTAGTAGCGGGAAAGTATCATCTTTCAAACTGAACCGAAGCTGTGGTGGTGCAAAGATACTGGATGTTCCAGTCCCAGTTCTATCTGGTCTATGCTCACCTTCTTCTATGATCCGCTCACAAAGGCTCAAGTATGCCTTTTCTTCCAAATTCGTCGATACTTTCTGTCTCTTCTCGCCTTCCTCTTTTGTCATAGTAATTTGCTTTGTATTTTGTACTTCCAGCCCCGAGACCTTAATCCCTCTGTGCTCTTCTGAACAGGTTCTACAGTTAAAGTACGCGTAGTGCTCTTTTTTGTAGTCTTCACAAGTCGCGCTCTCGCAAATGTGGGTTTGAGTCACGTGAATATCGATATTCAAATATATCAAATTCGAGGGTGTCGTCATCCCCGGATTTTGTTGCCAACATTTAAGAAAGATCAACAGAAGTATAAGCATTTAGAAGCATTCCTGTGCACTCTATCAGGAGCTGAAGTGGTCTGATTTCGATTTGGATTCAAGAAAGATTAGACGAGGATGGGGAATTTGACAGAGCAGTTCAGTTCAATTGCTCGAAAAGTGGAGAGTGGGAGAGCTATACAGCCCAAAAATGGATATTCAAAACCTCTGATATCAGATACATTTGTCAAGGAATGCCTAGATCTTGTAAGAACTGCACCTATTTTCTCACCTTTTGCAAAACTTTTCTAACAGTTTTATTTTTAGTACTTCCATATAGTAGAACTTGAAGAGTTCATCAAATCCATAAAGTCGAGCTATCTTTTGTCTGATAATGGTTTGAATACGAGTAGCAAGAACCAATTGACAGATGATGAAAGAGATGAAATAGATATCAAATCAAGGATTGAGCTGAAGAAGTACGATGAACGATTGAAATTTCTGGAAAATTATGAGAAAAGAAGAGCGGGCTCGAAGCAGTACTTTGCATTGTTCTCAAGTAGTCAAGCTTCTGCTATCAACAAGCACAGAGAAGGTATATTACTTTCTTTGAACTACAAGTTAAGAGAGACCTCTAAAACACTGTTACAAATGCAAGAGACGAGATTATCAAGAAAGCGTGATATCGAGCTAGGCGATTTCGGAGGTAGGCTTTCTGCTGTAAATGTGGAATCCACAAAATATAGCATTGTACCTGAGGAAACCACTACATTCAACGAATCATTACAAAACTTGACCCAGGAACAATTACAAGTGCTGCAGAATGAAAACAGCGAAATTTTGGATCAAAAGCTGGAAGATTTAGCCAAAGTCGAACAAATACATAGAAGCGTCGTTGAAATTGCCCAATTAGAATCAGAACTATCCGCCCATCTAACTGTTCAATCTGAGAATATCAATAGTTTACTGAATGAGAATGACATAACAGAGGGTGACCTTATCGAGGGAAACAGGTTCTTGAAAAGTGCAAAGTCAAAAGGTAACTACGCGACACAGATTGTCATGTTAACCGCATTTTTAATGGGAATCATACTACTATTTTTCGACAGCATTAAATTTTGAACCATAAAGGAGCGTACCAATAAAAGATATCTTAGTGTAGATTAGAGATTCTCAACTATACCTGCTCCAATAGTCTGTCCTTCTTTTCGTAATACGATTCGACCTAGATGTCTGTTTTCTTTGAAAGATTGCAACGGCAATGGCCTGTCAATCAGTTCAATCTCCACAATGGCAGACTGCTTGGAACTTAAGTGTTTGGGTTTTTTCTTCACTATTTCTCCTGTCACTTTATCAAGCAGAGATACTATCTTGACAATTTTAGCAGGCTGTTGAATATTACCACGGAAGAGGACAAATTGAGTACCTATCAACAGCGGTCTTTTCAAATCAAACAGAATAATTCTACTTTCAAACTTCTTGACTGATGGAATTTCATTAGTAACGATTGACACAATGTCACCAACCAGAACTTGCTCAATATTTATATTTTTGATCTTTAGTGTAACACTATCTCCAGCGATACCAACTGATGATTTCGTGTCGTTAATGGTAATACCATCGACAATGCCAGTCTGATTTGAAGGGGCAAATAGTACTGTCTCCCCTTGTTGGATGGTGCCAGCATCTATTCTTCCTGTGAACTGAGTACTATTTTCAATATCAGCTATTGACATAACAAATGGTTTCTCAAAATCTCTTGCAAAGATGCCTGATGCTTCCAACGCGTCTAGTATGGATCCTCCATGGTACCATGCCAATTTTTTCAGATCCTCAGGTTTTGATGGCTTAGATGCAACGTTCAATCCTGTTAGTCCACTGCATGGAATGAAAACGATTTGATCCTCTTGGAACCCTGTGAGTCTTAAAAATTCATGAAGTTGTGATTTGATTTCGTTGAACCTGTCTTCAGACCAATCATTGTTGTCCATCTTATTAACAGCAACTATGATCTTATTTATACCTAAACTTTTAGCCAATATGGTATGTTCTTTAGTCTGACCATCAAGATTGAAACCTGACTCAAAAGCATTTGTCGAGGAGTCAATCACTAGAACCGCAATATCAGCTTGGCTAACACCTGTTATCATATTTGGCACGAAATCTTTATGTCCTGGGGCGTCGACAATGGTAAAATAGCCTTTTTCTGTTTCGAAGTCTGTTGAACAGATATCAACAGTAACACCACGATTTCTCTCTTCTATAGTTTGATCCATAACCCAAGCCAATGAAAACGAGCCTTTACCAGCTCTCTCAGCTTCTCTCTTCAGTTTAATATAGGTGTTTTTATCAACGACATTTCTTTCCAATAACAAGCGGCCAGTCAAAGTAGATTTCCCGGCATCAACATGGCCAATAATGACAAAGCTTGTATGAGGTTTTGATTGTCTTTTTGCGATCTCAGCTTGCAGATCTATCTTTTGTCTTGGTTTTGTAGCATGCTTAGAAGTCTCAGCCAATTTCAAATCAGCCACCTCTTTGGAAATTTTTTCTTCATTGAATTTATCAACTTCGGCTTGCTGATGGGCTCTTATCACTATTTCGTCTGGGCTTGGTTTTGAAAAGTTTTGCTTAATTTTTTTCACTATTTTTTCATTAGCACTTGGTAAAAACACCGAGGTAAGATTATTATCAATCAATTTTCTTTTATAATCGTTCCTTAGACGACTATTGAGTGGATGCAAAAAGAATTGTGTGACTGGTGAATGAGGAACACTTGAGGTTTTGAGTTTTTTCGAGTCAAACACAACATCGTAAAAAGTAATATATGACGATTGGCTGATATTATTCGGTATTAGTTCATCTTTCGGAGTTGATAACACCTCCTTGGGTGACGGAATCTTTTCTTCTTCAGAGAATTGCAGACTTTTTTTGTTCAATAGGGATGGTCTGGTTTTCAACTCTGGTCTGTTTGTTGATAGTCTGGTTTTGGGTATATTCGAGCCTTGCAAAGTGATAATTGGTTTCGTCTTCGCGACAGGTTTCTTCTTTAGACGATCCAATATTGCAACCGAAGTATTAGGACTCGTCACATTGTCATTATTTGACTGTTTCATTCTTTGACTCGCTCTCGCTTTGGCTAGAGCTGCAATCTTTGACATTGGTTTGACTGAATAAAAACAGATTAGTCCCCATTTCAGCAGGAAGAAACAATCCCCAAAATTGAACAATCATGACACACATCCAATGCATATGGTGGAACTGGGCAACAAGTGACCCAATTTTGAAAATTGATGATTCATAATACGATAATTGGATACATACCTTCAGTTTTATGAGGGGCAGCTTTTTTGAATTTTTCTGAACAGTAATTAGCACAAAGTAGCTCTCTCTATGCTCCGACAGTTTACTCACTTCTCAATTCCTTCAATGTCTCATCCACGTTTAAGTAGTTATACCAGAGCGAATCTTGTATATCAGCATCTGTGAACCCAACGTAATCTTTCAACTGGGATCTGATAGTTGGTACGAGTTCTCTGATCTTCTCTTCATCCTCAGGGGTCATTTCTTGCAAAAGTTAATAAAAATGTCGCTCTCAGAAAAGGCCATCTGCGATCTAACTAACCGTTGTCATCGTCGTAGTCTTCATTTGCGTAGTCTTCAAGGTCTTGAAAACGAAATAAATTAGTACGAGTTTCTTGAAAAAGGTCTGTTCTCATCCTAGTGTGTACACTCACCATCTTCATCAAATCTGTGAGTCATAGTATGCTGAATCTACTACTGCAAAATGCAGGGTGTTAGCGATGCCTCTTACTTTCTCGTGCTCTTTTTAGTATACTGTACACATCAAGTAGAAGATTCAATTCAAAATCATTATTACCCGGTTTCAAATATTTCCTGATTAAATACTGTTACGTACACGGGCAGATGATTGGTGAGTCCCTCTCTTTGCGCGCGCGTAATCCTAGCCGTTCTCAGCCTGGCGAGCTTCTTCTCACAAGAAGAGCAAGCTAAAAACGCTATGACAAATGTAAAATCACAGCTCAAGGCCTGAACGAGCAGGATTCTTCTTGCAAAGGAGCTAAAAGAGGATGCAGGATGGTGGTGAGCTGATATTGAAAGGCGATCGTGTGGAGCGTGTGCTCGTGGAGGTACACGGTGTTGCGCTGCTGCTCGTTCCTCCTCCCAGACTGGAGGATCCTCTGGATACAAGCGACTGGAGTCTAGAAAGCAAGGTGTGGGTTGGGACTATCAGGCTAGTGCAATCCGAATGCTGTGGACAGGTGCTCTCTGATGAAGAGCCCGTCTTTGGAATGCTCTTGCTTGTGAACCCAAGTAATGGAGATGTTGTTGTTGAAGTACGTTGCAACTGGAGAGCCGATAATATTTCAGTGACGAGGTCGAAGAGACTGTACAGGGTGATAATTCAGTACGACGGCAAGAGAATTGGATTCGGACTTGCATTTTGTGATAATGACAGTGCGATGAGGTTTAGTATAGGGCTGGCAGATTTCAGAAACGAAGCTCAATTGGTTATGACAACTAATGCTGAGGATGACAATAAAGATGATTATTTGACCACACAAATGAGCGGCCTGGACTTGAAACACAGTCATGACGAAGTGCAAAGTGACGATGACTTTGGCGACTTTGTTTCTAGTTAATCAGGCGACGCTATGATTTCATGACTTTGAAAAATAGTACCAGGATCAAGATATATATGGACCTTAATGCGATGGAGTTTAAGTGTCGAACGCTAATTATATGGCATTGGTTCTCAATTACCATAGGAATAGCATTGAATGTGTAGCTGACAACTACAGCTTCATGGCCCAGGTTGGTCGTTCATAACACGAGTACGAATATGGCCAACTAATTGATAGTTGATTCAATACCTATTTACATGTATTTTGATTATTTCTTTTTTTTTTCATGCTATATAACTCAAAGCATCATTCATCACGGTACCATAACTTCTTGACTTTCTGAAGTTCTGATTTGGCGGTTTTCTTGTTCTTTCCCCAAGAGCTCTTGATGATAGACAATCTTCTTTGCATTTCTTCTTTTCTTTCCTTTGGTGAGTCTGCAATGAGCCTAATAGCAAACTCACTGCACCCGTATTTCTCTGCAAGCTTCTTTGGAGTCCAAGTGGATGCATCCTGTGCTCTCAGATTCTTTATCTCCTCAGCTTCCTTTGGCGTCAAATTGTATACTTTTTCTCTTACTTCTGATAATGGTGGAGCATTCTCAATATTGATCTTCTCTGCAAACCAATGCAGTCCTTTCCGTGGGTCTTCCTTCGGTAAAAATGCATCTGGGGTTGTGGATGAGCCTGATGGAGCTGCAGGGGAAGGGTGGTGTACAAGGCCTTTCACCGGTTTTACTTTTGGTTTGTATGCTGAGCGCTTGTCGTCAAACGTGTTTGGGACCTTTGTGATCTTGGAAATGGTGGATAGCGAACGCACGAAAGGATATACCCTTACCCTGCTGGGTTGTTTCATATATGAGAGCATTATTGAAAGAGGTATCACTAGTTCTGGTTGTCTCCTTGGATGTTAAGACTTTCTCTCTCTCTTTGCTCTCTCTTTGCTCTTCTCTTCTCTAATGGCTGTCGATAGAGGCTCTTCCTGTTAATTTCAACCCTGGGCAAAAAAAAAAAAAGTTTCCAAAACACCGGGTAACTTCGGATTTTGGTAGATCTAATATATAACAATAGCCTAAAATGGAAATCATATTGGAAAGCGTATATGTGTATTACTAGGCGTATGGAAGAGAGAAGAATACAAGAGTATTGAGAGAGAGAGAGACGGGAACTGGTGTGTTGTTTATGCGAAGACGCTAGTTTTTATCTGTGTGGATAAATGGCAGTAAAGCAGAGAAGACAGGCGAATTGCAGCCAAGATTCTGAGCAGAAGATAGATATTGCAGAACGCGATGACGAGGACAAAGTTGTATTCAGTTTGCTAGATATCGTTAGAATTGCGTCAGGGATTTTGATTCTCGGTACTATAGTGTCATGGGCCTGCACTGGTACTTACAATTGGAACTATCGAGGCGAATATTTAGACCTGCATTACTTGAGATTCAAGGTTTGGGGCAAGTACGTGAACTTGACAGAATCAGAACTATCGGCGTATGACGGATCGGACCCTGACTTGCCAATTTATATTGCTGTCAATGGTACAGTTTTCGATGTTACAAAGAAAAGAAAGCTATACGGTCCTGGTGGTAGTTATTCGTTCTTTGCAGGAAAGGATTGCGCGAGATCTTTTGCCACAAACTGCTTGAATCAACAAACTCATGATTTGCGCGGTGTCAATTCTGAGGAGATTCGAAGGCTAAACGGCTGGATAGAGTTCTTTGAGAAAAAGTACTTCAAAGTGGGTGTAGTCACACATGAGCCTTTGACGGAGGATCCACCAGACAGGTCTAATTGTGTCGGTAAGTACTTGTGATGCGCCTATATTCAAGATATTTACATGTCGCGGTGTTTGTTGTTCTTGTTCTTGTTCTTGTTCTTGTTCTTGCATCATTCGAGGATTATGTTATCAATTAATCTTGTGGTTGTGTTGTTTTCCGTCACATAGCTTGCTATGGAAAGAATTGCACCGTTACCTGGAACGACTGTTTCCAACTCATCAAGTGTTTTTGGCTCTGCTAATGAAACGTAATCTATCTTGAAGAAAGGATCTTTCAGAGCGTTCTTGACTGGGTCCAGAATTTTGTCTCTAGGTATGTAGTCGGACTTGCTGTACTCGGTATAAGCTTCAACACCAGCGCGTAAGGCCTTGTAAATCTCTGCACTTTTCGCTCTTGCCTGCGCGGATAAGTAGCTGTTTCTTGAGCTCAATGCCAAACCACTCTCCTCTCTTATTATAGGTAGCATCACTATCTTGACAGGGATCAGTAGATCACGCACCATTGTTTTCAGCACAATTACTTGCTGGATGTCCTTCTGGCCAAAATATGCATTATCAGGCTGAACAGCGTTGAACAGCTTTGTGACAACCGTTGCAACACCACGGAAAAAAGTTGGCCTAGTTTTACCTTCCAGCTGTTCGCTTACACCCAGGACCGATACAAAAGCGCCCTTCTGCCGGTTCACATCCAAAGTTATCCCACCAGGATACATCTCTGATACAGTTGGTGCGAAAATAGCATCAATTGTCTTCCCTCCAACTGCCAACTCTGTGAGCTTTGCATAGTCTTCATCAAAAGTACGAGGATAAGAGTCCAAATCTTCAGTAGGAGCGAACTGTGATGGGTTCACAAAGATCGAGACAACTGACCGATCGTTATTCTCTAAACTAGCAGCGACTATGAATGGGGAAATTTAGTTCATAATGCCGAAGAAATTCATACGAAAGATGAGTTTGACTTACTTAAAGAGAGATGACCATTATGAAGAGCCCCCATAGTAGGGACAAACCCTAGCGAGTCATTCTTATCTAAGCTCTGTCTCCATTTTCGGAGTTCCGCCACTGTCCTAAACACCTGGATTTCGCTCATTTTCCCAGCGAGTCTCATACAGCTGCTCAGAAGCCCTTTAGCATTGACATTAAGATGATGATGATGATGTTTTTTTTTTTTTTTTTTTTTTTTTGGGTTCTATTTTTTGGTTACTATTTTTTTCATTCACCTTGACGAGCCTCTCGATCTAAGGTTATAGGAGCGAAGGTCATTCAATTCACACAGTCAGAAACTGGCAACGTAGGACGCTTGCCTATCAAGGTACTCAAAGATGCAAAGAGGCATATACATGACATTATTATTTTTTTGTTTGTTCTCCTTTTATGGTACAGAGCCGCATTTGTAGAGTGTACATGCTGGGGACTCTTGGATAGCAGACAACAGGCGTTCATGGAGTACGGATTCTACAGTCCTGTAGGGAAAGCAGGATCAATCAATAGTTAATTAAAATACTATGGTAGCTAATATGCAATTGCACGGGAGCAAATGGATGGGCGACGGGCGTCAGATATAAAAGACCGTTATCAGACAAAAGAGTATTGAGCCGATTCACTTGGTTCCGTATTTAGCAACCAATTCATCAACAAGGGCGATGTACTGGTTTTCGGCATCGGTTTGAGAGATTCCCTTTTTCTCGTTCCAGGCGTCCCATTTGTAACGGTCTTTTAGAGCAAATACTCCAGGTCTCTCTGTGTTGACATCGCCAACAGTAGCCTGTTTGTACAAACTGTAGATTTCCAATAACTCGTCGTTATTTGGTTTCGTGTTAAGATCGTTGACGATTTTAGCCTGCGCAAAGGTGTCAGTGTGTGCCGGCCATCTGGCAAAGCGTGTATGCATCTCTCTTCCGACTCACTTTTTCTTCGAACTGTGCAGATGGCATTTCTGAGTGTGATTCTCTCCCTGGTCCTCGTCTCGACTGGCTCTCCCAACTTCTGTGTAGCAAAAGATGATCAAGTTGCCATCTCTGAGTTTATAGTGTGGTGTTCGGATGGTGTATATACAGTGCTATACGGGATTTTGTTCACCCCACTACTACTTGAACACCTTGACTTTATTCATATATAAAAGGAAGAGGAAGAGGGAGAAGCACTCACTTGGCCTTCTTTTGATCGGATGGCGTGCTTCCTCCTCTTCTTCTTCTTGAGACCTCGATGGCTATACCCAATGGGACGAAGAAAGTGCTCGAGTACATATATAGGAGGCTGTTTCTCTGCTCGACGGTTAATCCATTTGCAAGAGCCTGGTTCCATATTGCGATCATGCAGAAAGCCGTAGTCAGAGCTGCTTCAAATCCGTAGCAAACCATGAGAGGGTATATCTTGGTAGTTCCTTTACAACAGAAAAAGAGAACGAGGTTAGCATTGAGCGTAGGGAAAAAAAAAAAAAAAAGGCAAGCAGCAGTATAGCTGTTGTACTTACTTTTGTACAGTCCTATTGAGAACATGAAGAACAGTGGTAACTGTACCAGTATTTCGACCCATCCACAGTACACGAGCCATTGAGGTGGATTCTGCAGAAGAAAGTCCTGGTTCTTGTCTATATGCCAGCTCACAGCAGCGTTCTGGAGGGAAGTCCTGTGCTCAGCTGGGATGACGAGAGAGGAGTCGATCAGGAACGCAACGACGATGTGGAGAATGAAGTACAGGAAATACGCCGTGTCCAGTTTGGTGTCTGAACTGAACAGCCTGTTTCCAGTGCGATTGCCAGGCATTCTTCAATAAAAACAACAACGTACGAGTCTCTATCAACAACACATTCGAACGGTGTAAGAGTAACTGAGCAGGAAAGAAAGAAAAAAAAAAAAAAAAAAAAAATCTACAGCAGCAGCAAGAGAGGAAAGCACGACTTTTTAAGGACAAGCGAATGTTCGTTCTGAGACAACGAGCTGCACCAGTGTTGTCGCGGGCGGCCTTTACAAACACGATGTCACTTCCCGTCCAAAGAGCGCCCTTCAACAAACTGAAAGAGGGATACAAGCCTATAGTGTGGATTGACTGTGAAGTGAGGAGACTCTTCTTTTTCCCTGTCGATGGTGGTGGTGGTGGGTGGTGGTAAGGGGGGGGGAAACCATGCTCACGAGCCTGTGTTACTAACGCGAACTACTATCTCTAGATGACGGGCCTCGACGTGTTCCACGATCATATCATTGAGATCTGCTGTATCGTCACCGACGGAGACCTCAACGTTGTGGACGAAGAGGGCTACGAGAGCGTGATCCACCAGAGCAAGCCCACAATGGATGCGATGGGCGCGTGGTGCGTCGAACACCACGGCCGCTCCGGGCTGACAGACCGAGTGCTGGCTTCCACCAAGACGGTCTCCCAGGTTGAGGCTGAGCTGCTCGCCTACGTCCAGCACTACACGAGCGAAAACGCTGCAGTTCTAGGCGGGAACTCAGTCCACATGGACCGCGCATTCATGATGCGCGAGATGCCCCGTGTTCTCGACCACCTCCACTACCGCATCATCGACGTCTCCACCATCACAGAGATCGGGCGTCGCCACAACAATGAGCTCGTACGCCGCTGCCCTGCAAAGAAAGGCTCTCATACTGCTCGTGCAGACATTCTCGAGTCCATCGAGCAGCTGCGCTGGTACAGAGACAACTACTTCGTCCAGCCTATCCCCTGAGCAGCACTGATCTGTTCGTTGCTGATTCATTTGCAGGGGCGAAAGACTCGCCATATTCAACGATTACATCTACACATTCCTATTGTGTTATTATTATGTAATACTCTGTTTTCAGTTTCATGATTATGGGAAAGGCCCAGCCAGATCAAAACCAGAAAATATATTAGTAAAGTAAATAATAGCCGTCTTCTCTTGTATTTCACTGTACTTTCTTGTGTGTGGCTCTGCTGTAATCAGACAATGCGCAGTGTCTCATATAGAGGACGCCAGCTGAAGAATAGCGAGAATACCATAGAGGATGAAACACACCGGTACGTCCCTGTCTCCAGCACTGCACAAGAGGGCATTACAGCAATGAAGATACCAGCAATTCTAAAATCCAAGCTCAGCTGGCGAGTTGTCCTAGTGACTCTAGCAGTTTGGATTATGGTAGTCAACTATTACGAAAGAACTGTTGTTAGTAGAGCAATGGCTCTTTGTAATTGGTCGAAATGGGAGCAGTGGGTAAGAACTCAGTCAATCGAAGACTACTCTTTTCTTTTACCCTCTTAGAAGTGTGTCAAGAATACTAACTCTTATTCCTCTTTTTATTCAAGGCTGATGGTGCTGATCCCCATAGGATAGCGATCTTTGCAGACCCGCAAATTATGGATGCGTACTCGTATCCCGATAGGCCAGCAGCAGTAAACTACATTGCTCGCAGAATTATTGATAACTACCATAGACGTAATTGGAATTTTGTTCAGGCCAAACTGGATCCAGACTCAACCATATTTCTTGGTGATCTATTCGACGGAGGACGGAACTGGGATGATGATCAATGGTTTGATGAGTACAAGAGGTTCAATTCTATCTACGAAAAAAAACCAAATAGAAAGACTATTTTCAGCCTACCAGGAAATCACGATATTGGATTCGGCGACACTGTGAACAGTACGAGCCTTGAAAGATTCAAAGCATTTTTCGGCCCAACCTCCTCTCTTCACCAATTGGGAAATCATTCGATAGTATTACTAGACACAATCTCACTCTCAGATAACGCGAACATGAAAGTGAGGGAAGACCCTCAAGAGTTTTTGCAGTGGATGTCGCATTACGATTCTTTTGAAGAACCAAGAATCCTTATGACCCATGTTCCGATGTACAGAGATCCAACGCTGCAACAATGTGGACCTCTGAGAGAATCCCAGAAAAAATTTCCAATAATGAAAGGCGTTCAGTATCAAACAGTGATTGACCATTCACTATCACAAGAAATATTAACTCTTTTGAAACCCAAAATAGCGTTCAGTGGCGACGATCATGATTACTGTCATGTAACGCACACTTACAGTCACAACAACAAAGAGTACAAGACTGACGAAATAACCGTGAAATCGTGCTCTATGAATATGGGAATCAGATACCCTGCAATCCAGCTATTATCTCTATATCATCCGGAGAAAGACAAGACAGATGATACTTTCAAAACGAACATGTGCTACTTGCCACAGCCTTACAAAGCTTTCAAAGCTTACATATCTACAGCAATTCTCAACACAATCGTGTATTTGGTGATCTTTTTGTTACCTAGCGTTTGGAATTTTATGGTTGCAAGATTTACAGAGCCTTTCACTACGCAAAGTCAGATATTACCCATTGCAGAACACAAATCAATACCTTATAACCAACAATCACTCATACATAAGGACTACTTGGGGTTTGTTGTGAATAGCACTACAACCATTATTGGCGTACTGGTGATTTTCTCCATATATTACGGCGCTTTTGTTTGAATACCAAAAACATCAACTCGCAGCGATCGTCCACTTATATGTAGCCTTTCAATTTAGCAACATAGCTTGTATTGGTGTTGTAATCAGATCTTTTCACAATAAACTGTCTCAAGATATATGGTTTGACCGATGCTAAGTGACCTTCTTTTGTCAATGAGTTCAGCAACTCTGGTTGGACAGTAAACAAATTTGCAATCTCTCTCAAAACTTGGAATTTTTCAGTCAATTCAGGTAATTTCCATTCTTCTATTGCTGTTTGGTATGAAATTATATCCTTAGTAACAACAATTCCTCCCGTGGAATTGATTTGAAAATTCTTGAAATGCTCAAAGAGTTGTTGAAATGTAAACTCCCCTAGCTCCATCAGAACCTTCGTCAGGTTATCACCATTGAGATACTCACGTAATTGCGAATATACATCAATAAGAAACGTTGAAAGCTGTTCACATGTAATTGTATCTGTATCAGACAGCTCACCAACTTTAGGTAGAAAATCCTTTTTCTTTTGTTTTGATAATGCATTTGTAATTTTATCACGGCTCAAAGAGATGGTCTCCTGTATTATGGTATTGATAGATATTTCAACTCTCGAAATATAACCATTTGTTAGACTAGTCATTCGATGCTTCAGATGTGGAGAGTTGTTTGATAGCGGCAGTATTATAGTTCTAATACAAGACGAAACAAGGTATAGTATTTCGCTTGAGAGTTTAACGTTGCATAAGTAGCTGAAATCAATATCCGTCCTGAAGTCTTGATGAGTGAGATCTGTATATGATACTTCCAGTCCTAAGTCAACGTATGATTTGCCAACACCCACTAGTAAAATCTTTAATATATCTAATCCATGTTCAGCAGTCTTATATGGAGTCAGTTCTAAAATTCTTGATAAAGACTCTACAGTAGATTTCAGCATATTTTCTGCCTCTTCAACATCAATCTTAGAACAAGACCAACCATTTTCAGCAGATTCCGATAGTGATAAGGATGATGATGTTCTCTTCTCTTTGAAAGACGTCGTTCTTTCTAAGTGACTTTTCATAAAATTTTTGAGCTGGCGTACCTTGCTTCTTCTGTTCAGATTGTCATATTCGTTGTTTTTGTCTTCATCTAGATCAGAACTGGTAACTTTGGATGACAGCTTATTCTGGATCTTGGATTCGTTCAAATGTTCATAATTTGATGAGAACGTATAAAGTATGGATTCCAGAGTTTTTTTCTCTTGTTCAAAATATCTATCTTCACTCAAATGCTCCGTGAACAAGTCTGAATAACTTTGATCCAAGATTGGAATCAGCGGATCAACATTGAAGGTTAAAGATTGGAAAAAGGTTTTTAAGTCTTTAGTGAAGTTTCCAGTGAAATTATACAGAGAGTAGAGGGTTCTCAAAAAGGCCAAAGTACTAGTTGAATAAGAGGTTCTCAATAAAAGCTCCACTCTTGATTGAATTTGCTGAGCGTAGATTCTTTGCACAAATAAGGATAAAACTTCGACAGGGTCTCGGAAAACTTCACTTATAACTCTCGTTTCATTCTCAATGATTTTTTCCATCTTGTCGAACAAGTCTTTGCAAAAAACATCTGATAACACTTTGTGATTTGTAGGATCTGATAATTGTTCCCAAATATTATGAGTCTCCATATTCTCTGGCAAATCATCAAATGTGTTTTTATTCGTATCCAAAAAAACGTCGTTTTGGTTCACAAAGTTTTTGATGACTGCAACACCTCCGTTAAAGTCTGCTAATATGTCAGCTATGTCCTTCATTTTGTACAAATTATTGGCTCTATATTCAGTGTTGAAATCATCCAATAAAGAGTTTTCCATGTTTTCTGAGTATTTTTGAACCAAATCATGGCAATCCTTAGATTTGGGTAGATCACTGGATACTAATTTGCTGGAAAGAGACAAGAGTTGAGCGACAGTTGTAGCACATTTTCTTTTGTCTTTTATATTCCCATTTATCAAATGCTCTAGTTCTTTAGAAGAACCAAACTGATAAAAGTCGTTGTATATCCTGACTAATGAAACAGTGGCAATTGTTCTCTCCTTAGCATTGATGGTCTTCGAAAGATTTTCACTCAATGGCACGATAGATGAGGAGATATTCGAAATTTGATCGTCGAGGTACTTGAACTGCGTATTTACGGAATCAGCTCTTGAGGTTAGTGATAGCACGTTCCGACTGTGATTGAGCTCATATTTCGACACATCTTTTTCCAAGATCTCCTTTTTGGAGAGGGCCTCGGTGTTGAGTTTATTCAGCTCTCCCAACGTCGATTCGAACGTTCTGATATATGGTTTCGGGTCGAGATCTCAAAGGTGGGTTAGTAAACAAAGAACAGAAACCTGTGGTTATCACCTAACAAGCTCATCTTACACTCTAAAGAATTCACTTCTGCTCCTTTAAGGGAATGATCCTTGCTAAGCTCTTCAATGAATTCATAAACACTAAGACTATCCTATACCCAAGATAGTTGTTGTTAGTATATCATCGGGATAAACGAAATGACCTAGCGATCTCGCCATATTCATGACCGTACCAAAAAATTGTCCAGGGAGAGCAGTTTCCTTATCTGCGGATCCAAATCATAGATTGAGCTCATGTTTAGCTCGCGGTCTTGCGGATTTGTGAATTCAGTCCAGTACAATCTTGCCTCAGGAAATCTTAGTGTATAGAGGGTCTTTCTTCAAGACGACGTTTACAGCTAATATATGAGGTTTGCGCAACAATATTTTCCTATTCGGGAACTGTATTACACTGTTCCATACAACTACACTACGAGTGAACAGAAGACTATAGGGTAGTTTTTACTATGTCTGTTGGAGTGCACGAACTCTCGTTCAATGCCCTGTAGTCTTTTTTTGTTATTTCTGCAGCTCTGAGCTTAATTAAACATACATTTTCGCTTCATTTCATTCTTTGGTCTGCCGTCAAAATCAATTCAACTTAGAGAGGAAACATAAAAAGACCTACAGCAAAACCATACAAGAATTCAAAGATGGAAAGAGAAATTGTGAGCAAAAACTCAGATACATCTAACCTTACAAGTGAAGAGGAGAAGACACTCGAGGTTTTGAAGGATATCTTGTTCACCGTTAGACGGATGTGAGTAGAGCCTGTTTATCCACTGAGATTTTGCTCTTTTTAACAAGTACGCTAGCGACGCAAACCTTCAAAAATCAGTTGACTTACTCTCTGGCACGGATGCAGAACATTTGAATCCCCTTTATCTGAGGAAAAGCATAACCAACATTCAACTATTTCTTCATATGATGTCGAAATAGCCATTCTTCCTTGTATTTACGCTGAATAATCAAAGACGCGTTTATTCAGAAATCCATTATTAAAAAGCATGAATTCTGAAGATAGACTCTTTCCACAATCAGAGATCAAGTATTGATTCTTTTGGTCAGGATGGATAGCAGATCTGACGATATACTACGAAAGTATAATGACGATGCGGTTAGAAGAATAAATCAAATTGAGGTGGAATCTGAAGATGAAGACGATATTTTTGAGCAACTTGAAAATGACGATGAATTATCAATCTATCGTGAACGCCGAGTGCTGGAACTGTCAGCTCAGTAAGATCACAAGATATAATCAAGCGGACTCGATTTTGTTTTAATCATCTTTTTTAGAATGAAAGATATAGCTCACAAAGCTGCTAGTGGCTTTGGTCATGTTGAGACTTTTTTGAATGAAGAATCCGTTCTACAGACTACAACTAACACGAGGCTTGTTGTTGTACATTTTTTCCATAAAGGCTTTAGTAAATGTGAAGTTATGGATAGAAAGCTGGATGTAAGCATCTGTCGCAAATATACACCAAAATGGTTCTCATCTAACAAACTTTTAGATTCTTGCAGAAAAGCACTTACAAACAAAATTCATTAGGATCAGCGTTGAAGATGCACCATTTCTTGTTACAAAGTTGAGTGTCAAAGTTTTGCCTGTAGTTATACTGTATATCAATGGTGTTGAAGCAAATAGATTGGTTGGATTTGAAAAGCTGAATTTCAATAACGATTTCAATGACTTTGATATCAATTCCCTTGAGAACTTCCTATATTCAAACGGTATGTACTGGTTCAATATTTTCATTCTCTTATCATGCAACAGAGGGCAGCTAATTCTCCTTCATTTAGGTCTTGTTCAAAGGAAAGCTAACAACTATCAAAAAATATCTAAAACTCTGAACAGTAATCGAGCGGAGGACGATGAATCGGATCTTGATATTTAATGGGAAAGAATGAACAGAATTACATTGTTTAGGACTCTTGTCAACTTGAATTTTCTCCTGTGAGAATAGCAGTCTTTAGATGAATTTCGTTTATTCGACCTCCTTCTTTCAACTGGGTATTCTTCGTTGAACTTGGATCTGATCACCAGCACATGTTCACCAATGGAATATCTATGTGCACATTCTGAATTGGTAGGCTCAGGCTCTCTGAACCGATGCTGCTTCTTTGCCGATAGCTGCTCTAGCTGCTTTAATGATCTGATCTTTGGTAATAGAATGCGACTCTGACCTTCTGAAATTCTCGATCTGTTATTTTGCATTTCTACGTCTTGAACTTATTCACAAGCTTCAATTACTCGGGATTGGAAAAGAAGCTGAAGTATGTTTCTGATCGTGTCTTTTGCGCATCACTATTGGAGATAAATTATCTCCACAAAAACCAAGGTGGGCTACAATAAAAGTTACAGCTTGACAAAACTCCAGCTCTGCCCTGTAGTTGTAGCAATTTCATAATTGTTTTTTCGAACAAGGTTTACGGACATTTCAAAATAAATGACCTGATTCATATCGCCTTTCTAATTTTTTATTCCATTTGTATCTTTGACTAGCTATGGCGATTGTCTCTTTGTGATTTTTATTGACATAAACATTAAAGAGCATAGGAACAAACACTGTCGCTTGCGAAGGAGCGAAGATTGTATCAGAAGTAGACAAAATTCCACTATATCTGTAGAATGCGAAGCTGGTTCAACGACTGTCTCGTATTTGATATCTCTCCTTATCTCATTCGCCAGCTTCTAGTCATAGCGGTCAGTCTTTGCTCAGGTCTGAGCATCTCTTTGGTATACAGAAAGAATACCTATGGCGGGAACTTGTTGAATTGGAAAACAAATACAGGCTTACTTATAGTCCATATCCCACACCCTGAAGGCGCTAAAGGTGGAATAGGATCAAATATAATTATAGATCATCATCATCGATTTAGTGTTCCCAAAGAGACATAAATACGTCAGAATACTTGCACTTGACTTCAAGAAAATAAAGAGATCATAAGCATGGTCCACATCTACAAATATATGTAACAATTGTTGATGATTTGTCTAGATAATCAATGCCTAACAACTTGAGACTCATGGCAGTAGTATATGTATTTTCAGACCAGAGCTAGCTAGGTGCCCTCTCTCTATCTCTCTCTTACTTCTCATACATACATCCAAACACCTATTTACATTGATTGATATAATGTGATTATCAAATCATTTGTGACTGTTCTTTTTTTATAGAACAACCAAATTATGTGTTCGTGCCCTAACCTCTTATTTTCTCTTGGATTGAAAATTTTGACTTTTCAGTAAAGCACTTTTGCTTTATACTATTCGATTGTAAATCACAGCTTGGTAAGAAAGAAGGTATGCTAACTATCTGGAAGATACGCTCGTATTCAGAACTAACTCTAATAAATAGCATTCATTAATTGCTGACGAACCAAGATGCAAATTTTTGTTAAAACCTTAACAGGTAAAACCATCACTTTAGAAGTTGAATCTTCTGACACTATCGACAATGTCAAGTCCAAAATCCAAGACAAAGAAGGTATCCCACCTGACCAACAACGTTTGATCTTTGCTGGTAAACAATTGGAAGATGGAAGAACTTTGTCTGATTACAACATTCAAAAGGAATCCACCTTACATTTGGTCTTGAGATTGAGAGGTGGTGGTAAGAAGAGAAAGAAGAAGGTCTACACCACCCCAAAGAAAATCAAACACAAGCACAAAAAGGTCAAGTTAGCCGTTTTGACTTACTACAAAGTTGACAAAGACGGTAAAGTTGAACGTTTGAGAAGAGAATGTCCAGCTGAAACCTGTGGTGCTGGTGTCTTCATGGCTAACCACGGTGACCGTCAATACTGTGGTAAATGTCATTTGACTTACAAAGCTAAAAACTAATGTCATTTGAGGACTGAGTTTGTTGTATAGATCAATCTGATATTAAAATTTTCCATGAATTGTAGCGATTGACGCCGTGGAATACTGTAATCCACAAACTACTGTTGATTTTATAAGGCGATGACAGGAATGCTAATTTATGACTAAATATTAGAAACTAATGCTATTAATGAAGTGCTGTGATGATGCTGTTGTAAATATGTATGAGCATTATCCCTCTGATTCGTTAGGGCGGAGGAGATTATCAATTTGTGTGGAAACTTTGATCTTTCAATGAGCTTCATTTTTGTTGGAAAATCAATTCAGACAAAGATTTTTGTAACTCTCTGTTCTCTTTAGTTACTTGCAATCTTCGAATTTCAGATTTTTTCAACTCTTCCATTGCTCTCTTTAATGCTTGAGATTTTCTAGAAAATGCAACCTTTAATTTTTCGTATTCTATGAGCAAATCTTGGTTCTTCTTGGCCGGGATACTATCAGAGTTATCACCCTCCAACCTCTCTGTTGTTTTCAGCTTCAGCTTCTCAGGGACTAGGAGGGGTGTTGGCCCTAAATGTGGATTAAATGAATCAACCGCTGTAATGTATGGCGAATTGACTCTTGAGTCTGAGAGAACCGACTCAGGAGAAGGCGGAATGTCGGGATTGCTCTCAATTACTTTCTTTGAATATGTAGCATGCGATGGATCGATAACTCTTCTTTTCTTGATAGGTCTGATAGCAGTATCTTTGCCGTGGTCTTCATGAACTATACTGTTACCGCATAAAACTTGGCTCTGGTCGTGGTTTTGAATCATCTCTTTGAGCGTTAGATCTAGAGCTTCATTTATCTCATCAATAGACATGCTTGGTAGACTATCATTATTCATGTCCTTGAAATCGGTGAAAAGATCATTTAATCCCAACTCTTCCATGGTATCAATCATTTCAGCGCAAATATATCTTCTGTTCGAGCCGCCCCAAAAATCAAATTGCAATTCAAGCTGTATAGACGAAGCTTCCAATTCAGTTGTGACAATTGGTCGCTGTCTTCTTTCGTCTTGCAATATTTCAGAGTGGTGAAGTTTGAAGAGATGGATGGGATTTTTTCATTAAATGCTCTATTTACGCTTTCAAAAAATTTTTTGGATTTAGTATGCAAGAAAGAATTTTGACATAAAATTTCGTTGAAAATTGAAAAGAAAAATAATTAAAAAAAACAAATTGCTTCCACTCAGATTCGAACTGAGGATCGCTACATTACTAGTGTAGCGCCTTACCAACTTGGCCATAGAAGCAACTGCGAGAACTCTTGCCTTATGATAAGTCCACGTTCAGCATTTCCTTGAGTACTCCGGCCCGATCTGAGAACCGATCCGCCTCAGTATGGGATTTGATACTTTTTGAAGAACTTGAGATATTGAGTCTTCTTACCCACTAATCAAATATACATACTGGGCTAGAAATGGTGAGAGGGATCGTTGCTGCTCTGCAAGTAGGATCTGAGAAAACTACCTCTGAGACGCTGCAAAAGATTCTTTCTTACGAAGACGAATTGATTTCCAAAAATGTCGATTTAGTTGTCATTCCTGAAGCCACATTAGGTGGATATCCTAAAGGTCAAAGCTTCGGCTCCTACGTTGGGTACAGATTGCCTGAAGGACGTGATGAGTTTCTTCGGTATTTCAACCAGTCTGTGAAAGTTCCAGACAGTCAAGAGGTGAAGCTGCTTGAAGAATTCTCTAAAAAAATCAATGCAACTATCGCCATTGGAGTTATCGAAAATGGTGGTTCAACACTCTACTGTACTCTAGTTTACATTGACCCAAAACTCGGTTACGTTGGAAAGCACCGTAAGCTTTTACCAACTGCATCTGAAAGATTGATTTGGGGTAGCGGTGATGGCTCAACCTTACCAGTAATCCAAAGTACAGTTGGTAGAATAGGTGGTGGTATTTGTTGGGAAAATTATGTGCCTTTGTTTAGAGCAGCTTACTATGCTAAAGGTCTTGATATCTGGGTAGCACCTACGGTTGATTCACGAGAAATCTGGCAAACTTCCATGAGAACCATTGCATATGAGGCTAGATCCTTTGTTGTTTCTGCTGTTCAGTTCAAACCGGCTGTTCCCGAAGATCAAACACCGCCTGGTTGGGAAGTTGGGGCTAATCTAATAAACGGCGGTAGCATCATCGTCAACCCTATGGGTGAGGTTTTGGCTGGTCCTCTTACTGGAAAGGAAGGTGTATTGGTAGCATCAATTGACACTGATGATGTGATTAGAGCTAGATTTGATTTTGACCCATCGGGTCACTACTCAAGAGGTGAAGTATTCAGGCTAACTGTTGATGAAACTCCAAGGGGCGTAAACTTTGTAAAAGATTGAACGCCATCTTGTGAACAGCTATGCAATTCACACTCAAGTTCAACGTGTTATTGAGTGAATTATGGGGCACTTTAGCTTGTGGTGCTATTGATCATATGTAAACGTTTTGAACATGGACAAAGTCAGTTAGCAAAAAAAGGCAAAACAAATCGTATATTTGAGTTACCTTCGGTTCGTGTGTTTTATAGTTTGAATGTCCTGAATGGCGCTTCTGTTTCATATTTTTCGATGTCTACTGGCACAAATAGCCAACAGAAGGGGGTTTTTTCCTGTTGACAAATCTTTTCTCAATTTACTATATATGTATGGCCTCTAAGAAAATTCAAGTGGTTCAGGCAACTTGCGTATGATATGCACTTTTCAGCCTGAATAATTTGGACCTGAAGCCCCAAGTATTAGACAATCGTTGTTGTTTTTACTTCTGCTGTACCTTCAAGCTTTCGTTTTTTACGAAACAGATCAATATTATATAATGAGTTAAACTAGTGCAAAAATATCTGAGGTATAGCCAATTGTAATCTAAATCTAATAAAATTTTATAATATAGATTCAGATTCTGAGAAGAGGGCAATCAATATCTACAAGAGCTTACCAAATGTGTAGTGTACAGTCAAACACTCAGATATTCGCTTCGTGTTGTTAGCGGGCCCATCTTAACAAATCACTGCTTAGTATTGCCAGTCAACTCATTAAATTCATCTGCGTCTCCGAGAAATCGAACCTGGATCCATCACAATTTTACTCGAACCCAAAAATGGGCTAAGTTGATGGGCTCTAAGAGCAAATGCAACACAGCCTAAGGAACTACATGTACACACCTTCTCAGCCTTTGAAACTAGGCAAAAAAAACAATTAAATCTCTTTGTAACACGGTTCATCCTTATGCAGGGGAACTGCTGATCATCTCTGTATTATTTCTAATTGACCAAATGTCCATAAGGACAACACTTCAGAAAAACAAATCGTATTTATTCCCCAATCGATTACATAATATCTTAATTATTAGATCTTTTGAATTGGATGGATGGACTAGTAAAAGAAGCCTATGTATTACATTACACCGCTTTAAGTAGAGCTAGGAAACAGGACTGGAATGAGTGAAAACTTCTTATTATCTTAAAAATGCGGCACTTTACTGATCAAATCTCCGCTAATTTGAGTTTTAGCTGCTTTTCTCTCTTCTAATACTGTGTTGGAAAAACCTTGAAGAATCGTGCAGGTGAAAATTCATATCTATCGGTGATTGAGATCTATGGAAGGCCGAAAGACAATAGCACTGTAACCTGCTGAAACACAGACTTAAAAAGAATGTAGAAATACCTCGAAAAAGTTTGTAGAATTACTAATACAATCTATACAAAAACTTGGGACTTTTTCCAACTCCACTTTGTACCTATCCTGTTTTCACCAGGTTTCGGTGAACAGTGTGGGTGGAATTGCAGAAGCCAAACTGTCAAATTATCTTGGAAGTGGAAAGTTCAATAAATAGATTATAAACCTACTGTAGAACTTGCTGAAAAACGGAAGCACACTCAAAAGGCTCTAAGACTTCAAAACCGAACAGCGAGAAGGGACCCTTCGAGCTAATTGTATAGAACAAGGCATTTCTATAGTTTGGATTTGGATTTGAGTGATTGATGCACTGCTAAGCCTTGAATTTTCCCCTGCCCAAAAAAAAGCTTTAAAAACACGCCTTGATAACTGTATATCCATTTTTTTTTTTTTTTTGCTTATCAAAGTACTGCAGAAGTGATGCCAATTTCACTCCCCGATAATCCTCGCGATACTGCTCAAAAGCTCAAAGATCAATTTGAGCAGCTTTCTACAACGAAAAGGAGATCAATCTATGCTGCAACCTTCATCATAGTACTTCTTGGTTGGTTTGCTTGGCCCAGCAAGAGTTCTTCAGATGGTACAAAGCTTTTCAGCCCTTCGACTTATCCAGAAATAAGCACGAGAAGGGTATTTGCACCCACCCAGCTCCTGACTTCAGAGGATTACACTGAGGCAGTCAGACCGATCGATTTGGAAAATGCTACGGCTGTTTTCAATACCATCTATGGTGCCTTGAGAAACAAAGAAGCACAGATCTACCCTATAGGTGTCAGTTTCATTCCTGCCTACATTCCAGAAGGGACCTTATTTTATCATGGTAATGGCAATGGAGAAATACCAACGGGACTCGAATGGATTGCAATGGATCACGAATTTAGTTATAGTTTCATAGCCAATCGTGCCAACGGAGGTAAAGGTAGAGGAGGACCAGACGGTGAGGACCGAGAAAGGGGACCGGGTGGGCCAGGGAATCACGGTGTGAAAAAAGGAGGGATAGGAGGAGGAGGACCAGGAGGACCAGGAGGATCAGGGAGAAATCACACATCAAAAGACCACACCTCATTTTTAACTTTTCAAACCGTGAGACCTCTCAACAAATTTATCCTCCTCGATGGATCCAGTGCTTCGAAATCAGATACAGGCGAAATGGACCAGCAGATGATACTTGCAAATGTAGCCGCTAATGATTCGATGAGAGAGTACGAAGCTGCACAAATAATATGCGACTGGGGAAAGCCTTGGGGCCTAGATGGCTTTATTAGAATTGAGGTTGGATACGAAATTGTTCTTTGTGGATTTGAGGAAGATAGAGTTAAGCTGGTCTCAAACGTCACAATTGACCATCTCGATCATTTCATGGGTTTACCAGATAAGATCGATTTTGATGAATTTGAAGGGAAGTACAAAAATGAGCTGTCGGAACTCTACAACTCTATCTCAGCAGTTGGAGGCTATGATCAAATCAAACAAGGAAATGTTCACAATAAACGTGAAGGAAGAATTTTACTTGATTACAGAGGAATGGTTACACCCCTAAACAGAACTTGGATAAATCCTGATACGTATCTCAGACGTATACACAATATTTCAGATGAGCTCAAGAAGGAGGTCGTTACTGAGATTGAAACATATCTTTCAAAAGGTGCAGATCCATATTCTGGAACAGATTGGCAGTTAGTTGTGACGGAGACTGTAGATAAATTTGCTCCAATGTTGGAAATACTGAATAAAACCCTTGGAAGATTTGACATTGATTCAACCACAGATGAGCAATTATTGAAAGATGCTTCAAATATGACTGTTTTCACATCTAATTTTGTCAGAAGGTTTATTGATTATGCTCTAGAGAACAACACCGACATCGATCAGATAGAGCTGGCGAAGAAACAAGCTGTGTATCAATACACTCACCCTTTGCAAAACCTACAAACTGAATCGGACGTTTTCGTTTGGTCCTCTATCACTAGAGTTGTCCAAGAGATAGTGGATCAAGTTTTCGAGATCACCTTCTTAACCAAGAAGATCATAGTGAAAGGTTACTTTAACGAATCCCCTGTCTCCGAATTCAGACAAGAATACCAAGACTTCAAAATCAAATTTACAAAATTGGTCGAGACGCTCAACTGGTCTGTCTATTACCAGTGCGATAAAGTTTGCGCATGGGATGAGGTCTGTTACACACCTTCCTGGGGACCTAATCCACTGGGCTGGGGAAAAAGTGTGTTTGGCACATACGAAGATGAGAGCGGTAAAAGTCGAATCAACCGTACGGAGCAATGTCTCAGCTACCGCACCATCCTAGCAAACAAATCGTGGCACTAGGTTCAGACGCCGTATTGTGTATATTATAACCATTATCATGAGTTTCATAAGCAAAATTCTCATATCGAAACGTACTCAGCTTCAATAGGAAGTGATATCGTAATATTCGGTAATCGCACATCTTTTGCTTTTAGAGGAGATGAATATCACTCCCCCCGCCCCCTCCAAACGAAAATGCAAGGCATAAAGCAAGAAAGCCAGACAATCAAATAGTGCCACTAGGAGATGTCTGCGGCTGTTTTCAAGACAAAGACTATTGACTTCAATGGCAAGAGAAACATTCTTATACAGAATGAAAATGGGCCCTGTGCGCTACTGGCACTAGTGAACACAATCTTGTTGACTGTCACAACGAGTAGCTTGCCAGAAATACAAGACCTTGTAGTTCTTGTCAACTCCAAGGAAGAAGTCTTGCTCAATGAGGTTTGCCAGCATATCTCAAATATATTGGTGTCCAACCAGAAGCTCTACCATTTACCACCAGAAGATGTACAGACCTCCTTGTCTATATTGCCCCACCTCCACAAAGGGTTGAACATCAACCCGAAGTTTGATGGGACTTTCGGTGAAAGCCAAGAGCTGAGTATATTCAGATGCTTGAATATCAGTCTACTGCATGGCTGGCTAATTGATCCCAGCGATTTTGAGTACCAGAGCGTCATAAAGCATAATTCATATGAGGCTAGTCAGAATGTTCTTGTCGAGGCCTATGAAATACAAGAGAAACAGAACAGGGATGCTGTCGACCAAGAGATCTTGAATGATGCACAGGCCATAAAATCTTTCTTTGCGAGAACTGCTACTCAGTTGACAGACTATGGTTTACAATACTTGAAGCATATTTTACAACCACATTCGGTTGGAATTCTTTTCAGAAATGATCATTTTGCCACAGTTGTTAAGAACGATAGTGACCTTTTCTTCCTCATTACAGATACGGGCTTTGCGAAAAGACCTGATTTTGTTTGGGAGTCATTGTTATCAATCAATGGGGCTAATAATTCTTTTTTCACTGGTAATTTTACTCCTCTGTTAGAGGATTCTTCGAATCCATTTGCTGACAATGCCAATCAAGCGGATATTACCTCACAAGAGGAGACAGACAGAGCACTAGCACTGGCAATTCAGGAAGAGGAAGACAGCAGAGCTGCTACGAACTTACAAAGAAGTTATACAGACACTAATCCTTCACACAACAACAAAAATAAATCAAAAAAAGACAAAAAATTCTCTACTAGTGGACTGACATCTAAACTGAAAAAAGACAAAGACAAATGTATCATTACGTGAAATAACTATGTTTAAATTAATAGATTCTAATTATTCTTTTCTCTTCTTAGATGCAGGTGAATTTTGCATATCGTTATCATTGGAGAAAAGTTGGTCATGTACACTTTCACGTACAAATTCTTTGAGTCCTTCTTCAGGATTCTCACCTTCAACTATCTGTTTCAGTCGTTGTCTTTTCCCATCGTCAATGTCTATGGTTATATCCTCGTTATTATAGCTATAGCTAATCTTATGATCTTGCACTTCATCTGGTCTAGGCAATGAATCAAGTATGTTCTTGGGACTGGAATCAATACGAATCCCCTCATGACCAAGAGAGCGTAAATATTGTACGACTTCAGGAAACTCATCGTCCTCTTCAATGTAGTCTGCCGCATTCTTACCATCGTTATTTTTGATCTTCCAATCTATCTTTAGCTCTTCTACCAAAAACTTTGCTATATTTACATCCTCTGTATGATGGAGGGGTGTATCGCCCTCGTTGTCCTGAATATTGATATCACCACCTTTCGAGATTAGGTACCTCAGCAGCTCTATATGACCATATGAAGCAGCCGCATGGATTGGAGTGTACCCATTAGGATCTTTCGAGTTTGCAGAGAGTCCTTCATTTTCCACATACTTAGCTACAAGTGTTCTGTCATTATCAGCAGCGGCTACCCAAATGTTGCTCACCATGTTTTCTGAGCAGAACAGCACAAATTGGCATTTTCTTGTAAGCTTTTCTTATAAGCTTTTCTTCAAAGCTGCCATCAAGAAATGAAAAATTAATTCGCGACACACATTTACTGCTTCTGCCGAGTTCGAAAACATCAGTTTCTTCTTCAAGGCCTGAGGTCCTAGCTAAACCGCAGTGACTCAAAATCTAAGAATTGGCATGACCAATAGTGAGAGCAAAGAAACATCTGAGAGTCGTCCAAGGACACTCCCACCAAAGCCCCCGGCTAGCGAGAGCGATGTGAAAGGATTTGAGTGGTGGAGACGTTCGATGCAGTACATCACAGGGTTAGGTCTAACAGATGAGGAGAAGGCACAATATGAAAACGACAAGCAGTATAAAAAGCTCAAAACAGACTGCGAAAGATGCTACGAGTACAGAGACTGGGCACTGAGTTACAGTCCGACTGTCATCTTCATGTTGCAGCAGATCAAGAAGACTGGCCAAATTGTCGATGACTCCAGTATCGTATGCGATTTTTGCGATGACTGGAAAGGTGGAGGGTTTCATCCCCAGCTGGGCATATTACTTTGCCAGAATAGAATTCTAGATAGATACCACTTAGAGGATACTTTGTCGCATGAGCTTGTGCATTACTATGACAACTCGAAGTTCAACGTTGATTGGATGAATTTGAAACATCATGCTTGCTCAGAGATACGAGCTAGTTCTCTGAGTGGAGAGTGCAGAATGATGAATCAAATGAAGAGAAGGGGTTTCATAAAATTAAATCAGGGTCATCAACAATGTGTCAAGAGAAGAGCAGCTCTTTCTGTCGCTGCCAACCCAAACTGTAAAAGTAAAGAAGAGGCTGAGAAAGTAGTCGATGAAGTTTTTGATTCATGTTTCAATGATACCAGACCATTTGAAGATATATACCGTTGAGACAGTTGTGAAATCACCTCTGTAAACAATACAGATATACATATGTATAAACATATATATATATATATATATATATAGGAAATAAACTAGATGTAAATATCCGATGAGAAAGAAGTAGTAACATTTTCTTGTTCTAAAGGACAGTTTCCAACATAATGATTATTTCATCAACTATGATATCCTTTCGTAAAGATACGATCTTAAAAGATCAAGTATAATGAACAGGTTAGCGAAGGGCCTGTTAAAATCCCAAACCAAAAAAACACATTACCTAGCACTTTTCTCTTTTTGAAAAACTTCATGTTATTGATCACCATCAGGGGTAGCTGGAACATCTGGAGCCCAAATAGGTAGAATCTCAAATTATGAAACAACACGTACATGGCCAGCTCGTGAACAAATGAGCTCAGCAAAAATGTAAAAATTGTAGCTTCCGTTCTACTTAACCGGAACGCACTAATTGTGCTGTGATACACATGACGCAGAAGAAATCTATGGACTGGTGAATTCCATTTTCGTGAAAATGCATCCCAAGATGTACAGTTCCACCAGTCTTCATAAAATTCTCTTGAAGCGAATCTTGTCAACTCGGCAATACAATTCAGAATCGCATCCCAAATCAAATAAAACGTTAACATGTAAATGATGATAAAGATTGGGATGATATCCAATATGATCATAGGAAAAGCTTTTATTCTTTCTGATACTGGCAATTCTCGCAAAGCTAGACTTTTCATGACAAATGGGTACATGTAAGTTTGTGCAAGAACAATCATCACTAGTATGATTCCAAAAATAGCTGCAAGTTTCTCAAAAACATAAGGCCATCTGACCTTCTTAGTTCTAGGATACTGAAGTTGGTAAACTAGAGTTGGGAACATTGTAAACCAAAAAAAGTTGCTGAAATTCATGCTCTCAGGAAAGGAGATATTTTTACCTTGAGATTGAAGTTCAAATTCACAAAATTCAATGGACTCCTTTATTACTTTTGACACATATTCATCATTTTTCAAATCTTCGTGTTTCTTGAAGTAATTCTTTGAAAATTCCAATTCGTTATGAATTCTCCATAAATAACCATTGTAATAGGCATATGAATGCATCTTCATCAGTAGAACAAATTGATGTAGAAGTAAGAATATCTTCCCTATCCAAGGGAAGTCCTGTCTCTCGGAGAATGACAAAAAGAAGACAAGAAATACTATCTCGTAGGCAGTAAATATATAACAACCTGATTTTTCCCATGTCAGATAACCTTTAGCAATAAAAAGATGTAAGAACAGTGCAAAATAGATTGACAAGTACATCCATAAATCTGTAAGCCCAATTTGGAAAATATCTGTTAGCATGAGTCTCACAATATGTGATTCAAACCCATGCACCTTCACATAATTGATCACAATATCAACGATGAAGAAGAATTCGCTCAACCAGAACAGAACAAAGAATCCACCAAATTCGTTACTCTCAATTTTACCGTCAAGAATTGTACGTGTCTCTATGAACTTGACATCGCTTAATGAAGAACGGGGTACACCATCTTTGAATCTAGAACGGTCCTCTCTAACTTTCGTACTCAGTTCATACAGATCATAATCCGATGCCTTCTTGATCAGTTTTTTCGTGGGGCGGACCGCAATTGGTACCTCAGAAGTAAAGCTGTCAACGGATTCCAAGCTTTCGTCCAAGGATTCCTCAACCAGATCCTTATTCGTAAGCAGGCTTCCGGAAGTATCATACTCCTCATTCAGAAGCAAGCTAGGTCTATCCGTCTTGCTGAGATGCTCAATCTTGCGGAACGTGGATGTGTCAGAGTATCTCCTTTGAGGTGGTTGAGGGGACATTGCTCTTTGAAATATTGTGTGCCAAATTAAGTTAGTAGTGGCGGGTAGATCCTATAGCAAAGCAGTATATTGTATCTTTCCTGTATCCTACTTCCCCCCCTAGTTGTATGCTTGGCTAGGACTCTTTTCTCCTTCCGCCGTTCTTCTTGTTTCTCTCTGTAGTAACAAGCAGCACCAAGCATTGTGTGTGCTTAACGATTCGGATCCAATTTTTTTTTTTTTTTTTTTTTAGATTTTTGTATTTTTATTTTTTAGCAGAGGGAGGAAGAAGGGAAGAAGAGATGAGGAAGAGAGGAAAGAACAACAGCAGAGGGCCACGTACCTAGCATGTCTCGTCCAGAACAGCTTGCACCACCGGAGATATTTTATAATGACACTGAGTCTCGCAAGTACACATCATCGACTCGTGTGCAACACATACAGGCAAAGATGACCTTCAGGGCCCTTGAGCTGCTCAACCTCGAGGATTACCCACACTATCTGCTGGATATAGGATGTGGGTCTGGCCTCAGTGGAGAGATCTTGTCAGAAGAAGGCCATGTTTGGTGCGGGATGGATATTTCCCCTTCCATGCTTGCGACAGGTCTCGATCGGGAATTGGATGGTGACCTTTTTTTAGCTGATATTGGAAGCGGTGTACCATTCAGAGCTGGAACTTTTGATGCAGCTATTTCTATCTCAGCGATCCAGTGGCTGTGTAATGCTGATTCTAGTGATGTTGATCCAAAGAAAAGATTATTAAGGTTTTTCAACACCTTGTTTGCGTCCTTGAAGAGAGGCGGGAAGTTTGTTGGCCAGTTTTATCCCATGAATGATGAACAGATCGATGCTATACTATCGAGCGCAAAAGTTGCAGGATTCCAAGGTGGTCTCGTCATTGATGATGCTGAGAGTAAAAAAAACAAAAAGTACTACCTAGTGCTATCTGCTGGTCAAAGTCCGCAATCTTTGAATTTAGCAGGTGTCACAATGGATGCCCCAGTTGCAAGGGAGAACAAAATGACCAAGAAGCTAAAGAAAAAGCTTGAGACCAGAAAGGACTATGTTAACAGAAAGAAAGATTTGATGAAAAAGAGAGGGAAATCTGTTGCGAACGATTCGAGATATACTGCTAGAAAGAGAAGACCAAGATTTTAGCTCTGGCCTATTCTTACACATACAGAAATATATATACAGAAATATATACGTATATACGCTTATATAGAACTGTGCTGCATTGCATTATCGATAGAATCATGAATCGGGTTTGGGAGCTTTTCAACTTAATTTAAATAACGTCAAGTGTCGGGTTTGAAGCTGGAGGTGTTGTAGTTAATGCTGAAATTTACACAGTTAAATATCGCTTATCCACAAATTACAGTGTAAATTTCAGCACTGAGTTTTTTGGTATTTTTCAAAACTTTTCTCTTTTGAACGACAAGAGAGTGGAAAGTGAAGAGCTTTGAAGGGAAAAAGAAGGAAGCGTAGGAAGGCTGAGGATTGATGTTTCGCTCAAATTTCCTAGGGAAAGCGAGCAAGCTACTAAATAAACCGCTCCAACAGGTGGCAAACTATATAATACCTGTCAAAAATCAAAGTGAGTATACTTTTTTTTTCCCCCTCCTGGATACCAAGAGCGAAATCATATATTAACCAAATTATCTTTAAGGAAAACTAATCCCAGTGTACCCACCAGTGGAGACAAAACATGTTCCAGTTGTGGACGCTTTCACGGAACAGCAATTTGCAAGACTCGATCCAACGGGGTGGAAGAGAAAATTGATCAGCAAGAAAAATAAAGAAGTCTTGAGGGCTGGAGATATTGTTCGTGTAACATATACCACAAAGAACATTCCAACATTCCTTGGTCAAGTTATAGGAATTACCAGAAAGGGGATTGATTCCAGCATTCTACTGAGAAACCAAATCACCAAATTGGGAGTGGAAATGAGAGTCAAGGTGTACAGCCCTTTAGTTTCGAGAATCGACATCGTTAGAAGACCAGCGAGATATAGACCTAGAAACAAACACTACTACATCAGAAACAAGAAATTCGACGTTCCTGATTTGGAAGCTGAACTTAAGAAGAAGAGACGTTAAAAATAATGGAAACAGAATGAATATTATATTGTACATAGGATGAATGACGATGCATCACTTGTACTCGAAATTTTGTAGAAATGCTGTACCGGCAACATCTTCGCATGCTCATTCATTGTAGTGATGCCAGCTTTTCTGAGAGTCTTTGATGAAACAGCGCTTCGAAGCCTGCGGAGATTTCGAATCCCAATGATTCAAAAGTCTCAAAGATGCGCTTATGAACGCTATCTTTGATCTAGAACAAACAAAAATTAGTACACCTGTTCCTCAGGTCTCCTCAGCCTAGATTCCAATTCTTTGTAACGCTTCACTTACCCACCACCCGCTTGAAGAGAAAAAAACTTCATACCAAACGTCCTCCAAAGTACAAATTCTCAATCCATCATCACTTGCCTGACTGATCAACTCTATAGAATGGAAAAAATCTCTGTACTCGTGTCTCATCTGTACAACTTCCATGCACTGCATCTCATATTGTTGGTACTGAGAACTAGATCAAATGTGTTTCTTGATTGATCGGCCGGTCTTCATGAGCAGCAGCGGCGCTTCTTTTTTTCTATTTTGTTTTTCCCATTCCATTCAAGCATATATATTTATATATATATATATATATCGGTGAATAAGTTGGCCAAAAAAAGTCTCCATCAAAACGATTTATCGATAGAATTGAAACCCCTGCAACTTTGAAAGTGTACAAAGCAGTACTAATGTACTCAATAAGGAACGTTATATCATTAAAACATAAACATAATTCACTAATTATCATCAGCAGCTGATGCAGTAGCGGAACCAACTCTATCTCTAAGCCCCCTAGCGCCCAATCGCACCAACATAGATGCCTATACAACAGAGGCCCGGGGACACACATACGAAAATACGGATTTAATCAAAAAGAAGACTCTAATTCTTGTAGATGTTGACCCTTTGAGGTTTTCTTACAGTACTCTGTGCCTTCTCTTCAGCTTCTCTAGCTTCTTCTTCCTCTAGAATCTTTAACCACTCTTCATCCTTGTCTTTGACGTAATGTTCAGGGTGCGCTTTCTCATCCCATATAGACAAACCCATTGCTGCCAATAACAAAATCACAGTCAAACTTTGAGCGTACATTCTTGCTTGAACGATTTTCTGCGTTTTAGTCATGATCGGATCCCTGTCAACATACACCCAAGAACCGTACATTGAAGCAGCCCAAGCGCCAACAATGATCTTATATTTATGTGTGATCGCACCATTGATAAGCTTCTCGCTCAATGGCAGCTTTGACCACTTCTGGTACTCTTCTAGTCTTTGCTTCGACTCAACATCAGAGGAATACATCTCCCTATCAAAGGCGTTAGAGGCCTCCTCTGCCCATATAGTGCATCCCACAGTAGGTGGAGCAATGAAAAGTGCAGTTCTCATCGACCAAGGCGTGTTACCAGGAAATCCTGGGAACTTTCTGGCTCCAAGCTTGAAAATAGCGCCCGTGACTAAAAACCCTGAAACGACACCTTTGATTCCACCTATAGTGGTGGCCCATGTATGTGCTTGGATCTCTTCCTCTGTCAAAATTTTCATCGTGCAACTGTTCTCTCTAAAATTCAATTGACTCTAATACAGATACTTTTTCTGTGTAACTGCAAAGCGTATAGTCCCTAAAAGCTCGTTCTCCTGTGAATTCCAACACTTTCGCTGCTCGTTAATTTCACTCAATAGATTCCACGCACTCATATATATATATATATATATATACATACATGTGTAGAAAAAGAAAGGACTGATTCCCTCAGAGAGGGACGGATACTGCTCCTACCGCAAAAGCGATTAGCATTCAAAGGCCGGCTAAACAAGCGATGAGCACGCTGATTGGCCGAGATCGAGAGCACCCTAGGCTCTGAAGTCTGTAGCTTGAGGGCCATGCTGCAGAAGAGGGTGCGGTTGCAAAAGGGGGAAGAAGAGGTTCAGACGGTCTCGAGGATGGTTTGGGCTCCAAGCTGGATGGAAGGATTCAAGGCAAATCCCGCGCAGCCTGCGTACAACTCAAGACTCGTTCTGGAGACAGTCTGAGGCCCGATCACTAGGCTCGTCATATAGTGACTCTGCGGGCTTTTTTTTTTCGTATGTTTTTTTTTCCCTAGGTTGTCTTTTAGAACAACAAGCAACGTACAGCAAACCAGCAACGCAGAAGCAGCAGAAGCAGCAGAAGCAGCAGAAGCAGCAGCGCACTGCCAGACTTTCTCAGATTGCCTTACAATCGATATACACAATTATCTACACTATCTGCTGCATGAACTTGTATACATTAAGGGCTCTGTTTCTTCAACTCAAAGCGCTCAGTACCAGAACTCTGTACTAGCGTGCCACATAACGTAGCTAGTGAGGTGAAACACGGGTGCCAGTGTGCGCTCAAGTATATAGGCAGAATGTCGCTTTGCTATAGAGGACGTAATTTAATACGTGATAGATATGTAATACATTACATGATGAGCTATTTACATCTCTTCAGCATTAGCGTTTGCTGTTTGTTTTACTCATCCATTAGTGATGCTGATGATTCATCAAAAAGCATTCAGACTCTATATGCGGATTAGGCAAGCAAAGAAAAAAAAAATTACTAACCTCCACAATTGGTAATCAACGACAAGAGACGTTTTTATATAAGTACGAGTACTATTCATATATTTATCATAATCAGCATACAAAAGCCTCATTACCACTGATCAAGGATGACCACTACCGAACGTATTTTCACACCAATACGTGAGGCCATAGAAGCTTACAGTACGTTCTCTAGACTTTGTTTCAACTGTTTTTTCCGATTACTGACTAACCCAACCTTCAAGAAAACGGCGAGTTCCTAATAGTGATGGATGATGAAGATAGAGAAAACGAAGGGGACTTGATAATTGCTGCGGAGCATATAACCCAGGAGAAAATGGCATTTTTAGTGCGCCACTCATCTGGGTACGTCTGCGTTCCACTATCTACTGAGCGTGCAGATAAGCTGAATCTACCATTAATGCTTGCCAAAAACGATGACAGACACGGAACGGCTTACACCATAACTGTTGATTATAGAGAAGGTACCACTACTGGAATATCTGCACATGACCGTGCACTCACTGCAAGAGAACTAGCAAACCCTGATTCTGAAGGTGTTGATTTTATGAGACCTGGACATATTCTCCCTTTGAGAGCTGTTCCAGGGCTCCTCAAGAAAAGAAGAGGCCACACTGAAGCCAGTGTTCATCTCTGCGAACTGGCCGGGTTACAACCTGCTGCAACTATTTGTGAGCTCGTTAGGGACGAAGATGGATTGATGATGAGATTAGATGATTGCGTTAAGTTTAGTCAAGAAAAGAACATCAAAATAATAACTATCGAACAACTTGTCAAATACATAGATTCTCAAAATAAATGAGTGTATAAACATCATGAGAGTTACTCTTTGATTTGAGCCATGGAATACTTGGTGTGTTGTGCCTACTACTTGATAGGAAAACAGATACCGTCACATGATTCTTCTACTGTATAAGGCTAAAGTCACCTGTTTCTGTACCTGATGATCTAATAGGCATGTTTATATGCATTGATGCAAAGCGTAGCAAGATCACCTATTTCTTTTCTTTTGGTTTAACAGGAACTAAACGTTTCTGATTACCATATACTAATTTATGAGGCTTCATATAGCTTTCCAATTCATCTTGATCTATCGACTTTCTTCGCTCTTGAAATTCAACAACAAATTTACTAATATGGTCAATCGTGATCTTTTTCAATTCACCAGAAAGTAATTCGCCTTTCTTGTAGCTATCATAGATCTTCTTCAATTCAGCCTCGTCTTCTAAAAAGAAACTCAGATACTGATAAGCAACGTCAATATCAGGATTACCTCCTAATCTTCTATGATCTTCCACACTGACTTGGCCACCTGAAAATGCGTACTTATTTATTTTCTTAGCAATTTGTTTTGGTGTGTCATCCAGAAATATAGCACTCGTATCATCTGATGCACTCATCTTTGTGGTCGAACCCTGTAAAGCTGGGAAAAATCTTGAATGAATCAATGCAGGTTTAGAAAATTTCAGTTTATCAGCAACATCACGACAAACTCTAAAATAAGGATCTTGGTCAATGGCACAAGGAATTAGACATGGAGTTTTAGGTGGTAATCCTAAAATATCAGGAAATGATGAGGGGAACGCTGTAGCAATCTGAATTGAGGCAAAATGAATTTTCCCAATACAATCTGAATCCTTAAATCCAAACACGGCTTTAGCAGTAGTTGTGGTGATTTGTCTCGAAGTTCTGACAACATTTTCATAGAAAGCACCACCCATGTAATCCAAATCACTGAATATAAATGTATTTTCAGCTTTAAATCCAACCGAAATGATATCTTTTGCATTTTCTTTTGCAAAGCTTCTGACATCCTGAATAGTCAACTTTGGTTTGAAAAGAAATTTTTCGTCATCAGTCAACTCAATAACCAATGGAACATCAAAAACATCTTGTAACCACTTCGTGAAAATAAAGGGAACTAGATGGCCTAGATGCATCCCGTTAGATGATGGCCCTCTACCTGTGTAAAGGAAAAACTGCTTTCCTTGTTCATAGAGATCCAAGATTTTGTTGAAATCCCTTTCAGAAAAGAAAAATCCCTTCTTTAAAAAGTGATGTGGCTGATGACCGGTGACTTCCGTGAATCTGCTCAAAGTTTCTTCTGAAATAGGTTTGGTACCAAATTGTACTATAAGATTATCGTAGTTTATGACTTGTGCTTGTCCATCGACAACCGCCCCTTCAACTTCCCATGGTGTGACTTTCTGCGCTAGGGATAACTTCTCCGTCTTAGCAATGATCTCTTCACTCATCTCGTTGCCGCTGCAATTGGTATATGCTTTAAACGAGATCCTCATGAACCCATATTTCTGAGTCTACAAATGTTGATACTCGAAAAAAAAGTCGTATTTAGGTAAGCGCACACCAAAGCTCATTCCGCGAAGCTCATTCCGCACTTGGTATCATAGCATTTCATCAGATTCAGCTATTTAAGGCCATTCTAAGATACGACGTACGATATGGAGAAACCAATATTGGATCTTGTAGGATATCCATATTGCCATCAGTCTCTGTTTCTGGTGGTTGCTGCTTGTTGTCCGGATAGATTTCGAAATCAGTGTTGTGATCCTCGTTCGTAGAATCACTTTCAAAAGTTCCTAGCATCTTAAAGACATCCAGTGCTCGTCCTTGAGCCCTGCTGAACCTTGTTTTTTCAGTTTGTGATGACGATGATTCTTCTTTCGATAAATCCAAAGACTTTAAATCAACGGTGAGAGTGCTAGGATGTTCTCCAATAACAGGAAGGTCAGAGTATCCTCTATGTCTTCCCAGTGAACCATACCTGTTCAATATATTTGAAGAGTCTTCGGAATGTATGGATAAGGCCCGACTAGGATGCAAGGATGGAGATCGGTCTTCTTGCCCGTTCGTAAAAGCCAGCATCGGCGAATCATGGCCATTTATGTCTTCGTCTTCTTGTTCATACTCATACTCATACTCATATTCATTGATGGGGGATATCGTAAAAGTAGCATATTCTTGACGGTAGTATCTAGAATGATGGGTGAGAGATTCACGGTGGGTAAGTTCAGAGGCAACATCAATTCGATGTGCATTGAGAACAAAATTTCGTCTAATAAAGTCTCTTCCACGTCGGAATATACCTCGTCTTCGATGTGGCTCCGAGCCACTCATAGTAGAACTAGTTTGAGACGTGTCAGTTGTAGATGGATAGCCGATATCAGGTTGACTGATTTCACTGTTGTCAATTCTGATGCGTGTGGGGTTATTTGGTATTTGCAAAGGGTTCCGGATTGAGGAGTCAAAAGAAGTTGTAGTCAGTGGTAATGTGGTTTCATATGAAGACTCAACTAGAGTTCTCGATACTGTACGATGAGCAGGAATACCCAATCTTGTACGCTGTAATCTCGGCCTTGTTGATGCAGATAGAGAGGTCCTCAACCTTCTTCGGACAGTCCTGTATAGCCTTAACAATGTATGCAGCCTCTCTGCAAATCCTTCATCACTATCGCTATCTGAAGCAAGCTGGCTCCTATCTGAATTAGAAGACCTTTGAGCAGCATCACTTGCTAAAGAGCTATTAGGCTGATGTGATTGCGCAGATATTGAAGAGTGCTGCGGGTCGAATAAATCAGAAACATCTAGAGCAAGCTTTGAAGGTAGTAGGGCACCATGACGTATACCTAGCATGGTACAGTATCTTTGAAGCCAAATGCTCAAGACAAAAACACAAGAACGGACTTCCAGATTTTCAAAAGTCTCATGTTGTTTGACACAAAACCTGCTATCTTCAACAACGCCATCATTCGTCTTCTGTATAAGTCTTTGAAACAACAAGAGATCAGCTATCCAGCAATGCGGCTGTTACAACACATCAATGCATTCAATTCCAGTTGTTTTTGTAGTTCAACGATAGATGAAACACCGCAACTAGAAGTAGTTATTTAGACTGCTATCGAATTCCGGAATGTTTTTGTAGATTTTTTGAATCATCAACAAAAACAGCAAAACAAAACAAATCAGGCCAGCACAAACCAAAGAGTATCCGACAACTGTGAAAACGGACAAACTTCTCTTTTAAACCGAAGTTCAATTCTTAAAGGAAGTGCATAGCCCTTTCTCACGATAACTAAAAGTCCTTGTGTTAACTAAAAGTGACACTCGACTGAAACTGTGCCTCACTCATCCTTACCTCAATACAGCCTTCCTTGATAGTAGACCACCTGTTCGAGAACTATCGGCTCAAAACTCTCCCTTTATACGAGCGAATCAAAAGTACAATAATAGCTATTGAGTTGCTACCGAGGCGCTGATTATCCAATTCATTTTTCTCCAGAAAGCCACTGCAGCAGCAACAACAATATTAAATCCCTCTAAGCGTGAACCCAACCAGATTGGAGATAAATGCAAATTGCAGATCTTCTACCTCGAGATATTACTTTTTGAAACTAGCATATACCATACTTTACTGAACGAAGGCTACTCCTACCATGTCCTTCAACGCCACAAAACAGACAACTGAAGATAACTCCTTCAATTTTGAACATTCCTTCAACAGCGAGGATAATGGTTCAGTATATACATTGACAAGCGAAGGTGATGATGATGCAACAGAACCAGGGGGAGGAGGACTAAATATTAACCTCTACCAACTGGCTACACACATCTCAAGCCATGAGGAAAGCCTCAACGACTCCATTCAGACCGCCCCATCAACACCAGTAGCATCATTCAAAGAATCACCCTCCCATCAATTGAAAGCATTGACTTCGTCGAACCTAGTACTGAATCAACAAAATGGTACGGATGATAGCCTTGACTCATTGCCGGACGTTACAAATCCAGCATATAAACCTAGCACTTTAAGTAAGACTAGTGAAACAGACTGGAAAGAGGAAGGTACTGAGAAAGTTATCCAGGCACAAAATGACGAAGAAACTGACGAGTCAGATCAGCTTCTCATAAAAAGAACCGTAAAGGACTTCAAATTTGGAAAAACATTAGGTGTCGGCTCATATTCCAATGTCATACTTGCGACGGATAAGAATACAGATAGAAAGTTTGCCGTGAAGGTCCTGGATAAAAGACATATAATACGAGAAAAGAAAGTCAAATACGTAAACATCGAAAAAAACACATTGAATAGATTAGGCAAGAGAAATGGCATTATTCATTTATTTTTCACTTTCCAGGACGAAGCAAGTCTATACTTTGTGTTAGATTATGCTGAAAATGGCGAGCTCTTGAACTTAATCAAGCAATATGGTACCCTGAACGAAGAAACAACAAGGTACTATGGTGCACAAATTTTGGATGCTGTCAAGTACATGCATATCAATGGTGTTGTTCACAGAGATTTGAAACCAGAAAATATCCTTCTGGACTCTTCAATGAAAATTCAAATCACTGATTTTGGTACTGCAAAACTATTGGAAAAAGATGAAAATGGAAGATATCCAAGTGACTGCAAAGCCAAGTCATTTGTTGGTACTGCTGAATATGTTTCACCAGAACTACTCAATGAGAAAGCTATCGGGAAGCCCTGTGATATCTGGGCTTTTGGGTGTATTATATATCAAATGATTGCTGGTAAACCTCCTTTCAAGGCCACTAATGAATACTTGACTTTTCAGAAAATAATAAAGTTGCAGTATGCCTTCACAGCTGGTTTCCCAATGAGTGCGAGAGATTTGATCAAAAGAATATTGGTCAAAAATCCAGATGACCGTCTATCCATTAGAGAGATTCAGGCTCATCATTTTTTTCAAAGTATTAATTTTAATGACCCGAAGGAGATCTGGGATGCAGAGCTCCCAACTTTTGGCCCATATAAAATATCTGCCAAAGCTATGCTCCCAATACCTGGCTTGGATACCAGTAGCAAACTCAAAACTACGGTGACACTTCCTCCGAAGAGAGCAGTTTCTTCCCCAACTATCATTCAACAGCCTTACGAATCTAATGCTAATTCAGTTTACTCTTTGAATCAGTCTCCTGAACGCCCGAAATCTTCGCAACAGTTGACAGCAAGTGAAAAAGTTCTGTTGAAGGCGAAAGCCACTGTGGCTGCCAGAAAGCAGCGCCTTCAAGAGGAACAGGCTAAGCAACAGCGAGGAACTAGTGCAGCAAGTGCAGCAAGTGCAGCACTGTCACGTCAACCAAATGATATAATCAAAAGTTTTAATGATGTTAACGAACAAAAAAAGGAAAAATCATCGTTGATGCCAGCAGCGCCCTACACATCATCAGGATCACACAGTAATAAAACTTCAGCTACGAATTCGCCAGTTTTGAGATCGACAGTAAGAACAGGTTCTCCTGTGACGCAAAAGTCAGGTAGAAAGAGCTCGAACGTTCCTGTTAATAAATTGGAGCCTGTTAAGCCAATGACAAAACTTGAGATTGAATTTGCTGATTATCTCAAAAATATCGATGAGCGTATAGTCAAGAAAGGAGATGTATACTTATCAATTACGAGCGTGGATGTGCTGGAGAGGAAGTATCGAGGTAAACTTGTCGATGCACCTTTGGGGACCAGCAAAATACCTAGCTCAAGATTATTACAGCAAGTGGCTAACGGATCAGTCAAAGGATTAAGAAATCTAGATAACTACCAATATGAAGCAGATGAGCAGGTGATTACAAGCTTCAACAATGGCCAGGACACGTCACAAGTTGCCGGCTCAGACCAAGGTGCGAGGTCAAAACTGAGAAAGTTTTTCAGTCAAGGAATACATCACGAACAAGACAAAAAGTCAAGAACTCTGATAGTTACAACATGTGGTCGAGCGTTGATATTTGGAAGAGATACTAAAACAGATGAACTCGAGCTAAGAACCGAGATCAATTTATTACATCCAGTGGTTCGTGTCAAAGAATTGCTGGTTGACACAAAATCCCCATCTGTGGCAAATACAGCTTCTTCTGTATTTGTCATTCAATCATATAACACTGCCTGCTTGTTTGAGGCACCATTAGTAGAGGTTTCTAAATGGACACAGGCTATTTACAATGCAAGATGTGCACAGATTGAAAGGGAGACTCACAAGAAGCTTGAGGAAGATCCACCAGCAGGAGCTGGCACAGTTTTGGGCTCTGATGCTGCCAAGAGTGCCGCAAGTATTGCAGTCATAAGCTCACCAACTCTGAAGTCTGATTCTGAAGGGTCACTACCGAAATTGAAATCACCGATTCAGCTATCTTCTCCAACTTTTGATGCTAGTGAGGCCACAAGACCAGGATCATTTCCAAAAGTCAACCCTTCGAGAGAAGCTGCCAGTAATAGTAGTAGCAGTGGTGGTAGACATGAGGGTGTTTTCAGCGAGATAGTGAGATCTAAAGAGGAGAATCATAAAGAACTAAAGCACAATGAAATCAAAGATAATGGCAACTTGTCACATGGATTGGCAAGCACCAAATACAGAACAGCTAGTGCATCATCGTCCAGCAAATCCAAAAATAGATCTAAAAATCCATTGGTGGCTGCTGCTGAGGCTGCTCTTGCCTCCTCTTCTTCAAGAAGATCATCATCTTCACGCTCTACTCTGACAAGGAGTAGCTTCAATAGTGATGATGGTATTGAATCACAATCGGCCTCGCGGACAACAGTGCCTAGAGTTATCACCGGTATGAATTCTAGGCTACTTGCTAGAAGTCATCGAAAGAGGTAACTCTTTGAATACAGGATTCTCCTGTTATTGTTGCACAATATATCTTAATTACTTTCATCTTATACTGGCTCCTTTTTGTACATACAATCTCTGTAACTGACCTCTGTAACTGCTTCAAGAATAAAGTAAGATAACAGAACTGATCAGATATTATCACATGACATAAGACCAGGGTTTTGGGACTGCGCATTAGAACGCTGCTCTAACCAAAATGATTATATCTAGCACAAAATACTTAATGGTCAGAGCAACATTTCAGCTAAAATTTTGGAAAATCACTGAAAAATTGCAAATCCATCAAAAGTTAATAAAACTTGTATCATCATCACCAACACAATCGATTAATTAAACAAAATGGCTAAATTTATCAAATCTGGCAAAGTCGCTATCGTTGTTCGTGGTCGTTACGCCGGCAGAAAGGTTGTAATTGTCAAACCACATGATGAAGGTTCAAAAACCCATCAATTCCCACATGCTATTGTTGCCGGTATTGAAAGATATCCATCAAAGGTTTCCAAATCTATAGGTAAAAAGAAGTTGGCTAAAAGAAGCAAAGTCAAGCCATTCGTCAAGGTTGTCAACTATAACCATTTATTGCCTACCCGTTATACCTTAGATGTTGAAAGTTTCAAAAGTGCTTTGACAACTGAAACCTTCTCTGAAGTGTCTCAACGTGAAGAAGCCAAGAAAGTTGTCAAGCAAGCTTTTGAAGAAAAATACCAAGCTGGAAAGAACAAATGGTTCTTCACTAAATTGAACTTTTAAGCGCATTACTCTAATTAATTGGTTGAAGATAAGACTTTTATAGAGATGTTCTTTTTGAACTATTTGAAGCGAGAGGAGTACAAGTTTTAGAAGCTTTCATTAACATCATTGTGCATTATGATCAACGTTATGTTTTATTTTTTTTTAAATTTTTTAGTTGTGACAGCTAGTTATCTAGAAACCTAATAGGTTTCTGAGTAAGAAGAAATTGTTTTTGATACAAAAATATTTCAAAGGAGAGAAAAGGAAGAAGTAGTAGCAGGAAGAATGTGAGAATAAGAGAGTTCCAAAGTAGGGGTATAATACCCAAAACAGTCTAGCTTATTCTTGTTTGATTTCAATAATCAATTTGTTATTAAATTATCGGGTTCTTTTGGTTTTAAAAAAAGAAAGAGAAGTTATTGAGTGCTAGATATGTATAGCCAATGTCTAGGACACGTAATTGAAAAGTTTTACTATAAAGATTTAGAATCGTAATTCAGAGGAGTAGATTTTTATCCTTTCCCAAGTTTTTAAACCGAACTTTTTTATTTCCAGGATTGATATACATTCTCTTCACAACAAATCAATTACCGTAGACGTATAAGATGCACTAGATTGCGACATGTTCCGAGTCTGATAGATAGCTCTCCATCCTTGTGGGTTAATTGTTTGAACTGAAGATCAAAAATAGATATAAGCGTATACGAAACGGACGAACAGAATGAATATAAACATTTTGTGTTCCTAGACGTAGTTACAAGTCCTCGCAGGATTGCTCGCAAGGATACAAAGAATGGGCCAAAACACAAAGACAACAATATGGCACCAACCGCTGGGGCAAAGGGAGTTGATCCAACATAAATGCTTCCAGGTGACAGTCCATAATAGAGACTAGTATATCATCACAGTTGATTTAGTACTGTGTTTCGGTTGCGACCATATCTAGCAGAAAGCACCGTTTCCCGTCCGATCAACTGTAGTTAACCTGCTAAGAGCCTGACCGAGTAGTGTAGTGGGTGACCATACGCGAAACTCAGGTGTTGCAATCTCTTTTATTTTTCGGTTGCCGGAATGCTTAAGTTTACAAAAGATGTTGCTGAATAGCGGTGATGAGTGACTGTTGTTCTACTATCATTTAATCTTGGGACATGGCTGGTCTCAATGCCTCATAAAACAACTGCTATTGCTGTTAAGTTATCAACGCTTCTAAATAAAATGATCCAATTTAGTACCGATACCGATCCCCGTGCGATCTCGAGCAGATATTAACGTTTCCTATGATCTACAGATAGATGGTCATCGGTTTTTTGAGGCTTATTTCGAAATCCCCAACTATATCGTCTAAGCTCCAAATCCAGGCTCACAGGTGATTGATACATGATACTTTGAACGGATGACAGGCCTTTAACTCCATTAGCAGCATTAAACTCATGGATATAAGCCTAAACTTTAAACTTTAAACAATCGACCATGTACCGACAGCAGCAGCGACAGCAGCAGCATTTGCTCTGTCAGCTTGATAAGGTTCCCAATTCCACACCAAATTCGAGAGCGTTGCTTGACATTAAATTTATGATTGGGTCAACTGGTGTGAGAATTAGCTTACGGCTATCACACGAAAATACTTGAGCTCCCGCGAATAACGAAGTCGAATCAAGCAGCAAAAAATAAATGTTAAAAAAAAAAAAAAAAACATGAGATATTGGCAACTCGATGCTTGAACAGGTAGGTTTAGGCAAAAGGCTCTTTATTTTAGTTCTCCTATTGAACAAAAAGCCGACACGATATCGAAAGTAAAACTAGAGTTTACCTCTAATAGCAACCGTACGTTTAAAAAGTGAACCGATTATAGCCGATAGTTCTGTAGGAAAAGAAAACTCTGTTCGAAAGGCGAAGACCGTGCGAGAAAGCATTTGCACCAAAAACAGCTTGTAAAGCATTGTTCAACAGTGCTTTCAACCTCTGACAAAAACCCGAGGTGTACAAGAGGCGTTCCTGAATCCTGAGCTATACTGCTTGTATTACATTTGGTTTACGGTGCATAGCTCCAATGGTAGGAGGCACATCATAAATAAAAGTAATAAGACAAAAAGCAGAAAAAAAAAAAAAAAGAAAACGTCGATCTCAACGGTTTTCGGAAAATTTAGTCTATTCAGAATGTTCTATACACTAGGACCTAGTGGAAGCTGAGCAGAGTTCCCGAACTGTCGCCTTTGTAGAATATCTGTGGAATGGCAAATATAACTGCCAGTGTTATATAGAGAGTGATGTGTAATCTGCAGCCGGGGCTTAGGTTTTCCGCTGTGGCCTTTATTTTGCTTTTAGAATTGTGTTGAGTAACAGCTGAAAGGCTTCTTTGGCAAGTTATATCCGCTGACAGCGGGCACAGAAACAATGACATACATTTCGACGCTTACTATTTGGCAAACGCTAAATGGACATAGTAGCACAATTGATATGAAGGGGGAAACGATAAAAAAAGTAGGGTGTAGATTATACGGGTGGGACGATTGCTTTCGTTAAAGGCTAACGTGCTCGCTGCCGCATTTCGTTTTTGGTTTCAGATTTCTTCTCTGTTGGGGGCGGCATTTGCTGTCCCAAAAAAAACTACAACATTTCAAATAACCTATTTCACCTTGACTAAGGAAACAAGACACTGCTAGAACCGTTTATACGGACTGTATTCACGTTCAGAAAAGCTGCTACTTGAAAAGTAATAGCTCCAGCATACTGACGTATTCCCCTTTTTTTTTTTTTCATTTGAAGGAGCTTTGTTTCCCTCGGCCTCAAAAGTACATTGCCATTTGGCATTCCAAGAGGCAAAAAGGATAGCATTACTAGCCGCCAGGAATGAGTTTTGGACCTTCTGGTAACATCCAGGACCTCTCTCTGGTGGAGCTTTTGTTCTATAAGATTGGGTCACTTCTTCCCATCGAATCAGGCCTACCGTTTTCTGAAGTTGAAGCAAATACCGTCTTTCTAAATTCAAGAAGCGCTCTGCTAAACATTTCACAGTCTTCAGCGTTGTTTGACGATGTTGTAAGATACGCTACAGATTTGTTAGAGAAACTGAATAAGAGGGATAATCATGTGCTACTTAAACAGCGCTCAGATAAGAGCTTGTCTTCTGTTTTGATTGTCTTAAGGCTGCTAGCAGATTTAACAAAGGTGCACTGGGATGCAAGAGAACCAACAAAAAGAAAGCAGAGCGTCGACTCACTCAGTTCAATAGAATCTTCGAATTTGAATTTTGAAGTCGGGATGGCTACAGCAAGAGTAGACCATCACACCGTACCTCCCGCCTCGCTAGACACACAAATAGCAAGTAAAGCCATTGGTCTTGCATCGAAACTGAAGTCAACCCATAGCATAGTGCAAGAATTGGCCGTCATCAATGGGAAATCAACGACGAAAACATCTAGCACAGTCGCGAATGAAACTTTCAACAGTCGACTACTTGTTGACGAAATCGATGATAATTGCGAGGCAATATTAAGATTTTTGGCGGCAGCATCCCCAGCAGTCTACTACGGATTCACGATCTCAAAGCTCAATATACTAAAACACAACATTTCGAATGAGAACGAATTTTTACCCTATTTGGAGCTATATTCAGCAATATACTTGAATGAGAGATATCTACTGGAGTATTTGAAACATATCAGAAGCATTCTGCAGTCGATGAAAAAACCAGCATATCGTCAGATATTATTGTCATTTTTCATGAAAGCTGTAAAAATATGGATTTATTCAAGACCACAAGAGTATTTAAACTGTACAAATCCAAACTCAAGTGCATCGATAGAGGCAGATACTCTATTCGATGAAATCTCGTCATCCCTAGAGGCTTTGAGTTCCAAGTCGAGTCAGGGAGCTTCGAGACAATTCAGAAGTTCATATAGATTTTTGGCTTTATTATTGACGCTTTACCCAAAAGCATTTGACGACTACATGAACCACGATGTTAAACCTCAGAAGAAAACTTTACAAAAACTCAAAACTTTTGGAAGCACAAACAATAGAAAGCAAAAGATTTTGACAAGTATCATAAGAACATTGGATCAACAATCAAAGGATACGAATGAGAACACGTCACTGCTTGAGAGCTTGGATTTCATTGTGTGTATCGCCAACATTGCAGCATCTATCTATACATACGATACAGCCGCCCCAATTGTCCAGTTTTCACTTGCACACTCAAGTCTAGTTACAAAAGCATTGGTTCCCCTATCTTCTTCTCAAATTTCGCCATTATTTCACAACATGAATGTATCGGAGTTTCAAATGGTGAACGAATTAAGACTTGAATACTATTCAAGTTTATGCGTCCTGTATCCAAATCATATAATCCCTCAAATTAGCAGAATATTAAGTGATGAAAGCGTACCATTAGAGACTTTGAATCTGGTCACTTCGGTCCTCAAAGTGTATTCTTCGACATCAAATTTGAGAACCTCTCATAAAAATTTGTTGGTCAACAACATTTTTCCAATATTGAAAAACGTTATGACAAGAATGGGCAGGCTGATTGAAAACTCTAATGGTACAGCCAGCGATGGCAATGAAAATGTCTCAACATTCAAAAAAATACCCTCGGGAAATTCAGATAGCTTCATACCCGTCTCTATAAAAAGTCCTCCACTAGAATCCAAGAACTCTTCTTATAGCACGCTTTCAGATCAATCAAAAACGGTTTCATCATCCCAAACAGTATCTACACCAAGAGCAGAAAAGATCAGAGATTCAACCAAAAATCTTTTCAGATATTATCATTCATCAAACAACCAAACGTCGCAGTCCACTTACACTGTATCCCCGGAGCCAAGAATTGAGCTGGAGTCTACTTCCACTGACCTTGCAAAAGAGATTCTATCAAACTCCTTTAACATATTCAAAAAATATCCCCAGGCTTTTTTTGTTGCAACAGCTTCACCACATGACTCACTTGAGAAGAAGTCTCATCACTTGCAATCCACAGCTCACTCTTTTTTGGAGCCCTTACACATTTCTCTGATCGATTCAGATCATAAACTAATACAGGCTGCAACCTCCTTCATCTTCAGCTTCATGAATGTTGCTGATATTTCCCATGATGCTGATTCTATCTTGAGTAGCTATACAGGCCTCGCAGCGATGATGGGATTCTTGACGAAAACAATCCTCAATCATTCCTCAACAAGTCCCAGAATAAAAGAGATTACGGAAGTGTTCATAAAGCTAATGGAATATAGAATTAGATTGAATTATGCTTTAGAAGGGCTAGAAACATTTGAACTCGTTAGAAGTTATGAAGCTCCATTTTATCCGGAAGTAACTTATGCTATCAAAAAGGCGCTCTTGTATTGCTTATGCTCGCCAGACTATGAAAGTTACAGCCTCATCAAGCGAGGATTTAAGGCTTTGGGTGATGAGCTTGCCTTCAATGGGGGAAGACACCACGTTGAAAGTCAATATTATAACATGGATTTCTTTCTCACCGTTAGAAATGACAACACTTTGACTACAGGTCTTGTTGCACTACAAAAAAACATCAGAAAGTTTTTTCTGAAAATAGATGCACCTTCCATATCAGTTGTCCAAGTGTGGCTAGGAATCTATGACAAATGGTTTCATTTTGCTAATTCTGATTATACAAATATGTCTGCTGCAGAATTGAACGAGTTCAGAAATTTTGCTGGCTTTCTAGCTGCTGTTTCTGGTGCCTTCTTTTGGGAAAAGAGTCCAATTGAAGGGTTTACTGAAGACATAAGAAAGGACATAAGTTCTAAGATTGATATTTTCATCTATAAACAGATTGGTTTGTTATGGCAGGATAATTTGGTTACTCGGGAAAATGCAAAAGAAATTTTAGCAGCTGAAACAAACCCTTTAGCATATCCTAGAATCGTAAAGCAGTTAGTTCCCATTGTCAAAGAGATTGAATCGAGAGCTGGCTCACTATCCGAAAGAGATTTAACAGTTATCGAACACATAATCACATTGTTCAAATCTGTCTTAACGAATGGTTCTCAGTTAACGGTTTATACAGTTTCAATAGGTATTGTGGAAAGTGCTCTTTCTTTGGCTAGAACCGTGGATTCTATCCCAAAGCTTGATATTTCCGTTCTCAAATTGCGGATTAGAATGTCCACATTATTTTATCAAATTGAAGCCCAAAGCGAAGCATTGGTGATAAAGAGTGGCTACAAGCTGAGAAATGAGTTTCTCAGGCATCTTTACAGCTGGTTTGACGATGCTATCTCCTACGACTGTAGCTGTAACGATCAAAAACACGTTCATCTTCACAGGGATAACTCTCAATCACGGGATCTTGAATACATATATGTCGATTCCGCTATTGAAAGTGTTAAGGCTCTTGCTTTGGTGCTTGAATCTTTGCAATTAGAAGCTACCCAAGCGATGAATGAAAAAGAATTGAAAACGTCCAGAACAAATTTGTTCAGTATTTACTTCAACACCTTTTTAAAAGCTCTAGAAATTTATAGTGATACAGAAAAGCTAAACATCTCAATCAGGCATAAGGCATCCTTGGTCTCAGAGAATATCATTGCGTGCTTAACAAATTTATTGAAATCAAATGTTGACGTGGGTCTTACATTTGCATTACCAATCGGTTATCATCCAAATTGTGCTATCAGAATTGCCTTCCTAAAAGTGTTCATTAGTATCGTTGAGAGTTATACCAGTAGCCGAACACCTGATGTTGAAACCAGAGAAGAAGATGTTCTCAAACTCGTGAATTTTTTTGTTGATAACCCTAAGACATTATTGATCGCTGCTGCAACTTGCCCGTCATCCATTGCATCCGGGTTGGCTTCATGCAACATAATGTTAGCTGACAATATAAACAGAAGTACCGATATGGTTTGCTTGTTGGTACGTGATGAGATACTTAGCGGTGGTTCCTATTCAGAGCTTTTGAGAAGAAATAGTTTTGCTAGCAAATCACTTTCTTCTTTTGGAAGAATAAGGGGCTGGAATTATTTATTGAAAACATTAAGACCAATATTAGCTGAAATAAAAAATTCTGATTCTGATTTCGAAGTTGAAAAAATTGATATCAATAATCCAGATGCTGAAAATAATTTGAATAACTTCATGCATTATCTGAAAAGGCTAGTTTATGTGATCAAAGCTTCAATTGCTGATTTCCCACCAGAATTCAGGAAAGTTTGTCAAGTGATTTCATCGGCAGCCAACGAAAAGTATTCAGACTACAGACTTATTGCAGTTGGTTCCTTCATATTTTTGAGATTTTTTTGCCCTGCTATTGTCAGCCCAGACACGGAGAAAATAGCTGAAGTTCCTGACCGTCGAACTCAGAGAAAGTTTTTACTACTTGCCAGGGTGCTACAGAATATGGCAAATGGTTCAATAAGCTCACTGAAATGGCCACTACTTAAAACCAAAGCGGTTGAACTGATGGAACTCAATCGCACATTATTTGAGTTTTTGGACGAGACGACCCGATTGGATGACAGAGAGGAAATCCCAATTGTTCCCATTGCAAAAATTGATGAACAAGATCTCAACTTCTTTCATAGTTTTCTATATGATAATTGGCGGACATTAAGAAAGGAATACCTGGAAAGATATAATGACAAAGAAGATATTGAATCTGGAATGGAAGTTTCAAAAAAGATTTGTGAGTTCCTTTCTGTTTATGGGCAACCGACTATTTCTTATGGATTTGAAATTCCAGCATCTATTACTCCAGAAAAATATCCCGAGCTGTATGATTTGATGAGCAGCTATACAGCCAGAGATGCTGGCCCGATTTCAGATAGCACTTTTGTACGCCAAGGCATTAACACTGATGGTATTGCTCTTCTTGTGGTAACATTTGCTGAGCTTCACCAATTGAGTGAAATAACTCCTGAGCTTATTCTCTACAGGCTGTTCCAAGTTGCTTCAAAAATTTGGAATCAGAAATTTAACATCGTATTTGATTGCACAGGACACGATGACGGAGACCATTTCCCGAATCGTATATTTACATTATTTGCAAATCTAGCACCAGAAGAATTGCGCATAAATTGTGCGGGAATTTACTATTATAACATCTCGTCAAAGTTTTATCCTGCTTTACTGGAGTATATGAAAAATGTCAATAACTTTTTTTCTTCAGGTGAACTTCCATGTTTTTTTATTTCGGCCAAAGATGATCCCAAAACGATAGCATCTCTTGGTCTATCTGCAAAATCAACGAGAATCTATAATGATGTTAGAGTGAAGTTCAATGATGTTTCCCTATTTCAAGGAGAACAAAAGAGATTTGTACCAATTTCTTTGAAAATTGGCAATGAATTTCTACAAGTGGCTCAAATTACACCATTCCGTATCAAAATGAGAGATGGGATTAAGGAGATATATCCCCAGGATATAATAGCTTTGAAAGAGCTTGTTTCTATAAATATCACGGAGAAGACTGGTGTGTCGAATGAACTGACGCTAAATGTTTCTGATGGTAGAGAATTCATACTCGCTTCACCGAAAGCACTAGAGATAGTGAGATTATTGTATTTCACCAAAAACAGAGCATCAGATTCACCATCACAGGCTTTCTTCAAAAATCCTATAAACAAGTCACTGGATGATTTGCTTGGCGAATTATTCAATGTTATATTCCTGGGTTTGACTTCATCTCAAGCTGAGATTCGTGGGATTTCGTATAATTTATTAGCTGCCTGTCAAAGCCGTTTTGATCTCAATTTAGGTAGACGTCTAGCACCATTTTCAGAAATTCATTTCCCAAGAGATTACAATTCATTCGTTGTCAGCATATCGGAAGTATTAGCTAAGACTATGCCATGGATCACCATTGAAATTATAGGAAGCTTCCACAAGGTCTACAAGGAATCAGCTACTTCTCGCCAGCGTCTTTCTGCAATTCTATACATTTCACCTTGGGTCTCAAATCTTTATCAGCATGTATTCTTAGCGGATAGGGAAAACGGACCAGATTATGTTGCTGAAATTATCAGCAACTTTTTATCCGTTTCAGCTATAGATATGACATTTCTCAGCAAGTTCAATTCTTCAATATGGTCAAAATTGTGTTTGGAGCCAAGAATCACTCCTATTTTAGTTAATGAGATTGTTCTCACAGCCATAGATCGTGAAGCTGAAGGATCAGACTGGAAAAGTACCACTGCATTATTAACAACTACTCCTACACTAGAATTATGTGGACATGTTATTCAAAGATTAAGAGAAATATCTCACATTCCCTTCCCAGATTCGAATGGGACTTATTCAATAGCTGCTCATAGCAATTGGATTGAAATCACTGTTTTAGTTCAGATTACTGTTTCGCTTTTTTTCGATTCGTTGATGTTTGCAGAGATGTTTCTGCCCGACATTTTTTACATTGTAACTGTGTTGGTTGATGTTGGCCCAATGGACCTAAGAGTTGCTAGCCACCAGTTGCTGTTGAATGTTTTGCACTCCTTTTTAACCAAACCCACTCTAGGTTTGGAGCAGAAGAAACGCCTTAGAGCAATAATCGAGCATTTTACCTCTCATAGATCAAGAATTCTTTTTGGTTTGAACAGGGATAATAATGATAATTTCCCGACTGAAATATCAAAATTTGCAACAAGAATGAATACAATGGAATCTTTGGTTACCTCTTTGCTCGAGGTGATCGATACAATTGGCAATGGTAATGATAAGATTGTTTGGATTGCAAGATGGAACAGATATGTTATTGATTCTGCCTGCAGAGTTGACTCAGTATTGAGAGGAAGATCGTTACTATTATTGGGAGTGTTGGCTAAGCGAGGCGTAAATGACAATCTGGTGGTGAAGATTCTTGAAATGGTGGCCGAAGTGACCAAGGAAGACCATTCAGATCCAAAATTTCTTTATTTTTCTATCTGTACAATATTTTCATTAAGTAGAGTTGTTGAGGGGCTATTACCTATATCGCCATTTTTTACTAAAATGTTTTGGTTGGCAGTGATAGTTGCACATTCGGAGAATATTGCGCTCTATCAGAGTGGTCTGCAGTTTATATTAAAAACATTGACATCTATGGACATTAAAGAACAGTTCCCGGATGGTGATGTTGTTGCTACGCTGATCAGAGCGAGATCTAACTTCGGTGATCTTCTCGACAAAGCTGAGGCTGCATCCGGAATAGTTACTGGTGCCAAAAACTTTGATCAGGTTTTGCTATATTTCTCTGCCAGGGGCCTTAAACTACCCTATGCGAAAGTGAACTCTATTGAGACTTTAAAAAATCTTTTTATTTTGAGATACACAAATGAGCAGGGTAGAATCCAGTCTGAAATAGGCTCAACAGAAAATGACTCATACTACTGCTACCTTGTTTTCCTATACATTTTAGTGAAACCGGATGATCTTGTTCAAGTGATGAACGAAGCCGATACTGCAGATGAATTCATAACATTGGGTGAGCTGGCGAAATTACCTAAATCTGTTGCTCAATATGTCCTCTCCGACACCCATAGTTCAAATTTAACACTTTTGCAGGCTGCTTTCTATTTCAAATGGGGTGATCCTAATCAAAGGTCCATGCTCCAGTTTTTACTGCTTTTGAGATATATTGGTAAACGAAAACCAGCACTTTTGCTCAAGGTGTATCACGAGATCAAGCCTATTCTTAGAACAATGATAAACTCCAGTCAGACTGCAAGTTCAATTCTTACTGAAATTTTCAAATTGGCGTCGATTGCATGTGTTCATCCTGGCTATAATGAAGACGTCAAACACAAAGAAAATGCTGATAAATTGTTAGCGAATTATAACTTGGAGGGCGTGAAAAATTACGAATTTGATAACTCTGATTTCTTTGGAAATGCTGTGGATTCCACAATTGATTTTGCAATTCCCCAATTACAGCCCGTCAAGGACATCAAATCGATCATTCAAAGTATTTATACTTCTAAGGTGGATCTGGACTAGTGGGGTTTGCACATATGGTTTTCTCTTTATGATTTTAAATGGACTTTTTTTTACTGTTTATGCTCGTTATACAATGTTTTGTTTACAATGATGAATTTATGTTATAGATCTGCTTTCAACCAGTTTTGTAGGCCAAATAATGACTATTTTTGTCATCTGTGCTGTTCATTTATTGAGTTTATTATTGTATTTAGCCAAATGCATCTTTTCGAACTCTTTCTTATGAAGTTTATACAACATCATTGTAGCTCTTGCATCTTCAACAGAAGAGTGCTCACCACCTTGTATGTCAATATTCAATATTTCTTTTGCCAGCTTTTTCAGGCTAGGCGTTTTACCTTTGGAAAGCTGTCTAAATGGCTGAAATTTAGAGGTATCTCTTGTTGATAGTTTTGGATGAGATAGCAACAGAGCTTCAAGATCATGATCAACCGCATGACCCACGAGTATTCTATTATTCAGCATATCAGAAACATCTTTCTGAGCTTTCTTGAAGTCTATAGCGTCATTCATATGGGATGGCTGGATGCCGCTAACCCAGGTTCTCCAATCTGTTACTTTCTCGTTAGGCTTGACATAGTGATCATATACAACATGCCCGTGAAAATTAACAATCGAAACCCTTGCAAGAGCAGATTCTGATCCACTGGGACCCACACCAACAAACTCACAGTCAATCGCAAGATATTTTCCTAAAGTTTTTCTCTTTTCAGAGACATTCGAGTCAGGTGTTAAGGATGAAGTTTTAGGAACGGGTATGTTGTAGGTTTCAGATGCATCTTCAAGAGGCACTTCATTCTCTAGGGCCCATTTCGCTAGCTGCTCCGAATTCTTAATGGGCTGGTCGGCTTTCTGTTTCTTATTTAGGCTTTTGGTTACTTTCTCAATAATAGATTGAGTGGTGGTTGCATGATTCTTTACCCTAGTCCTTTTAATAACCTTGTTATTTGGTACTTTATTTTTCTTTTGTAGTTTGATCCAGTTAGAGGATAGATGACTTGACATTTGCGACGAGGATATACAAGCAAACTCAAATCAGAGATGAATACCCAGTTACTCATTCTACTTGGAGGCATCGCAGTGCAATTTTTCATACGTGCGGTACGCGCACTCTACATAAATCATATTCTGCTCCTATCAAAACAGTTTCATCACGAGTTCCATTTCTTTATGAGAAGAGGGCCCACTATCTGCTACAAAAACTTATAATAATTCTAAAATTCCGAAAAGGGTGCAATCTTTTCAGGTATGGGAGCCTGTATTGATCTTATACGCATTCATGAGAGCCTGCAGCTTCTTGATGATCTCAGCAGACTCCTCAACATTCATTGCCTCGAAATCATATCTTTTAGGTCCATTGGCTTTCATCACAACAATCTTGAAGTTTTGGGGGATACGTTTTGATACCTTACAGCTTATAATCTGACTGACATGAAAAGTTGTTGTTTTGAAGTTATTTTCGTACCATAGTTTATCATCCTTTGGAATAACGTAGACATATTCACCGTCGATCGCAAAAGTACGTTCGTGACGGTTAATGAAAGAGACAGGCAGTCTTCTCCAGACAGTGTACCTCTGATATTCTGTAGCTGCCATATTTGGGACAGCAGAGCTTGGATTACTGAGGGAGTGTTTAGAACTGTTTTTAGTCTTGAAAGAACTAGACAAACCATGCTTTGTGAAGGATGATGCTATAGGTCTGGAAGAAAACGAATGGCGTCTCTGTACAGAATTTTGTTGTTTAGCTTGAGATTGCGGTTGCATCTGAGACTGATTGCTCTCTTTTCCTATTGCTAGGGAGTTTTGAGCTAAACTATGGGGAGTCAAAGCAGAATTTATAGTCGCGAGAGTTGAACTTTCAATCACTTTCTTCTTCTTCAAATTGAGCTCCCTGGCCTTTCTTTTTGTCAAAAGCTCTAAATTATGACTACCATCCAAGCCACTTATAGAATCATTCAAATCTAAAATCAAATCCTCCCCGACAACTTTTAGAACATAATCATTTGGATCTAGTTTCTTTGTCCTGCAAACCTTAACCAGTATTTCATTCATTTTGGCAGTCACTTGAAATTCAAATTTGATATAACCACTACCACCTTTGAAAGGATATTCGTATATATTGACTGGAAGAATTGCAGCATCCTTAATGTCGTTATCAACTTTCGGAATGATTGTTTTATAATAATCTGATTGGCGTAGTTTCTTTTTAGATGGTGAGGGAGTGGTAGAACTAGCTTCATCCAACACAGGTAATGGTGTTTTGATATTATTTTCTTGAAATTCGGTATCATTCACCTGCACCAGCGCAACTTCGTCCTCACCATATGAGGAGATTTCCTTCGTTCTGTCCAGTAGGCCAAATGAGCCTTCGTACGGCTCACCGTCATCGTCAACCAGCTTGATGCACCATTTATTTGCATTTTTCAATTCTGCAACTTTCAGTAGTTCTGGGTGTAGTTTTGACATTTTATAAAGTATAAAACCTATGGTTTCAAAGACTGTGACAGACTTTCTCACTGTTAATGTTAAAATTTTATCATTAGGTAAGTATACTTTGAGCTTCAGTATTTCAAGCTTATTGGAAATGTTTTCACCAGAGACAAACAAAAAATATTCCAGCGGGTCTCTATTATTCACTTTCAGTTTACTGTTTATCATCTGTGTCAGATTGGATTTGATTAAGCCGTGTGGTTCTATTTCAGATTTTGGGAAAAGAAGAGCATCATCCTGTGATTGACTACTTTCAAGCAGATTTGAATTTGACTTTATATGTCTCAAAGGCTGATCTAACGAAGGTATCGCAGAATTAGAGATTTTCATACTTAGCGATATTGATCTTTGAGCCTTGAGCTTCCCCGATGCTACTGTTTTGGCATTTGGAGCCAAGCTCTGTGAAGATTGTGGTTTTGGAATTGGCAAAGAGGAAGTGCTATAGTCTCCATCCAAAAGACCAGATTCCCCATCATCTGTGAAGTCCGAATCCAAAAGCAGTTCATCATCAACGGACGAAACTGAATTATCGGAGTATATTTCGCCATGATTATATTTATCTCGTTGGGAAGGATTGTTCATATCTGAATAGTTTTGCTCAACTAATATTCCACTATCATCACTACCATCAGTGTTATTCACTCCTTTCCCCAGAGTCTCCGCCTCATTGTCCCCCTGAGATACGCCATCAGATTCATCAATTTCATCTGTACTGTCATCATCATTACTATCATCATCGTCATCGTCATCGTCATCGTCATCATAGCCATCTGTGTCTGTTTTTGATTTGGACAAGGACGATTTCCGGGAATTCCCAGCAGTTGAAGTACTGGTATTTCTGAAAAGTTTCGTAAAGGGGGGTTTATAACTTATCGTAGATTTATGCTTCTTTATGGTTCCATGAGACCCAAGACGTTGGTGGCCAGCAATAGTGGATACATCAGGCTCTGCTGTGCGAACCGTGGCAAGTGAATTCTTCGATTCACCCTTATCAACTGTATTGGAAATATCGGGCAAAGGCAGGGCGGGTGAGGTGGGTATGTTAGTTGTGTCCTCTTCATCAGTCTCGTCAATCACATCGCTCGACTTCACCAAATTCAACTTCCTCACAAGCTGGCCGTCCTCCAGCACATTCACGGGCAAAGGAGGCGATTCCAGGTGTGCAAATAAAATGGAAAACTTCTTAGAGTTGTAATCTTTGGACAGCTGCTGAATATCTAATTGCGTCGCATCCCCATCATCAGTAAGAGTGAAGGGACGTATGATCCGTCGTGTTTGGTCGCTTTCGACTGTTGCAAGATACTGTGCCCGGATCTCGTTGATTGCGCAGTCTCTGCTGGGTACCAGTGACATACTGAGAGGAGCATTCAGTAGAGAATATGCATATATATCATATATATCTGGTTCGTGAGCACTCTCCAGCAGTATCGTCTTTATACTGTACTTCTTCTATTGGCCTTTGCCCTCATAAAGAAAAACACGATGACTAAGCGATGTAATTTCGAATTCACGTGGTTCAAGCCTTTTTCCCAAGTCGGTTTTACTAGTATGAACTTGTCGTATGCAATCTTCTCAAAGTCACGGGAAGGCGAAATAGGTGCAGAGAGAGAGAGAGAGAGAGAGAGAGTCCATAAGCCGTGCATGCTTCGTTCTGTGATTCTCAATATCACCTACAGGGGCCTATTCCTAGTTTCGTTCTCGACGGTCCAATGAGATCCCATTTATAACCCGGACAGAACAACGACTATGAAAAATTCAAATGTCTGAACAAAACAGCGAACGGGGGAGAAGACAGCCAAAAAATCTTGCTTGAGAACCTCTTCCGAGCCTCATAAATCAAGCTGAAATCCACATAGACCTCGCTACAATGGTTGCTACGTACGAAATCCTCGGCAGAACTGTCGGATCACACCAAGTAAGTATGAACGCGTGGCTCCTGTTGGCCATGCACTCCCGAATTACTACTGCTGTTTGACGTTATTGAAGCAAGATGCTAACTCTGGCTGCTTGCCTTTTTATAGATTGCTCTAGCTACTATCGGTGTCACTCTTTTGGTTGCTATTCCAAACCCATTCGCTAAGGCTGTAAAGCAAGAGCCAAAAATCGATGCTTCCTCTCCAGAGGAGAAGAAATTCATCCTGTAAGTGTTTCTATGCCATCTGAACTGTAATGGGAGAGAGTGCCAACTAAACTTTCTAGGGATTACTTGAAAAAGGCAGAAGCTGCTGATGCCAAGGTCACCGGTGCCAAAGCTGCTGATGCCAAAGCTGCTCCACAACACTAGACTATGATATACTGTATACAAAGCTATATAAAAATCACACATTAGAATTGTGTAAAAAGCTCCAGGAGACACTACAGTAGATAATTATTTCGATAAGAAAATAGACAGCCGCGTAAGCAGTACATTTATGCCAAAAAAGTGGTTAACTGTTCAATTTTTAAACAGTGCATTGTTTGAAAGTGGATCAACAGCCAAGACATTTTCTCTTTTCTTGATCTTTAATGCGACATTTGCTTCGTTTCTAGCCTTTGCATCTTCTGCCTGTTGCTGCTTCAGTTGGGCTCTAACGAAGTTTGGACTGACATATTGTTTGTTCTCATAGATTTTTGGCCCCCCAAATGATCCCTCAAGTATCACGATTGGAGTCAAGACAAGTCTTGGACCAATCTCCACCAATGAAACGTCATCATTATCTCTGTTCTTGACATCCTCAGCCTGCTCCAATATTTGATAGTTTCTTACCCACACTTTACCGTCCACAATAGAAAACGACATGATATGGTCAACGAAAGGCTTGATCTTTCTTGAAGTTGGAGGAACACCAAACGTCTGTATAAACAACTCCTTCATCAATCTATAGTGCGCTTCATCCTCGAAAGCAGCATCAAATGAAAGCAAAGGTCTAGAACCTTTCAAGCAATTACCTGTGAAATTGAGCTCTTCTGTATTATGAATGTTCTGGACATAGAATTTGATGGTAGGCCCATTAGGTGGTTTTGATAACCAAAGGTACAAATCTTGATGTTTTCTGGCTTCGAAATATAGGATATTATTACAATTGTATAGTTCTGCAATCTCATTCAGCTGAGAAAGCTGCTTCTTACCATCCAATTTAGGTTCCTTTCTCGAGTGTGGTAATAAGCTGTGCAGGTCGTTAATCAGATAACGATGTCTGAACGTAATTCCTCTTGAGGAGATTAGAAGCACTCTCTGCTTGTTGATGTGTGAAGCCTTCTCTGCATGCGATTTGTTAGACCTCTCTGAAAGAACTTTATAAATAGCAGACATCTTCTATCTGTTTCTTCTCTGTGGTTTCCTGCCTTCTCTTTTACTTTTTCGACCTCTTCACCTGCCTCTTGTACAGAATTGAAAATTTTCTGAAGCTCATCGCAAGAATTACCCGGAGCTGGATTAGTATTTAGAAAAAAGGGTCGGAGCACATCTTTTCATAGTTCAGTTTAATGAGAACTCAAAGAAAAGCTCAAGAACGCTTGAAGTAGAAGGCCAAGAAGGGCGGGATTGGACCAAGGTTTCAAGGAAGTGCAAGCTCATTCGAAAGATGTCAAGCAAGGAGGCTGAGATTTTTAATGCGATTGACGCAGGGACGTTTAAATATGCCCAACAGTTGTGTGCGAAGCTCATTAAAAAGAACCCAAAGCTAACATACTATCATGTTCTTAACACCTATATACTCTTTAAATCCGGTAAGGAGAAAGAAGCGGTGAAGGAGGCAATCCAAGAAATGAGTAAGACGCCTAATGATGCGAACAGTTTAGCTATTTTGAACAAGTTGTTCAACGAAGCCGGCATGAAAAAGGAAGCTATCCAAATTTATGAAAATGCAGCCAAGAAGTATCCATCATTTGAACTGCTAACCACTTGGTTCCATTTGGGCTGTGAGCAAGCCAATGTTAGAATGTTGCAAAAATCGTCCACTGCGTTGAAGAACTTCAATGACCGTAGATTGTTTAGATTTTGGGCGGCTTTCACAAGTTACTTAGTGGCTAGTTTACCGGATGCGACTTCAATGGAGAAGACACTGTTTCCTAAACTCGGGCTGAAAACTATCGAAAGCTGCAAACCTTTTCAGAATGAACAAGAAGTGTATGTTTATGTAAAACTACTGCAGCTGAACAACCATTTGAGTCAAATACCTCATGCAATTATCGAGTTTTCCAAAAATGACAAGTTAGATCTTGAATTGCAAATACTCTTGTTAACCGTATTGGATGAACTAGAAGATTATGAAAATTTGTACAAATGGTCATTGGTCGTTTTACAGGACTACAAATTAGATGATTTTAGATCCTGGAAATATTTGGTTAAATCTTCAATCAGACTACAAAAGGATGTCTTAGGAATTCTAGAGAATTACCAGACTAGAAACTCCTATTTGGCTATAATAGAGTACAAAATCCAATCAAAATCGGACATCCAAGGAGCAGTGTACAAATATTTTGAACAGTTTGGGTATAAGGGATGTGCATTCTCTGATATCAAAGAGTACATATCCCATATCAACACAGATGAATTTTTGGAGTGGTTGGAAGAGCACTCGAACGGGAAAATAAGGAATGAAAAAGAGTTAATTTGGACTGTAAATTCGGTGAAGTTGAGAGCGCTGGTAAACAAGTCACTTATTGGATCGGAGAATTTCATTGTTGAAAATATAAACAATTTCAAAAAGTCTCAACACCTATTAGCGAAAAAGTCTAACAGCGACTATTTTTATGGCGACGAGTTCATATTGTTTGTTATACAATCATTGCTGTCTCAAAAAGTTTCTACGGAAAATATACTCATATCTATAGTAGTTCTAGAGAGCTTGGTTCCAAAAGATGAACACGAGTTTCATTTGAGAGTCTGGCTGATCCAACTCTATTCACTTATAAACTGTCATACTAGAGCCAAGCATCACTATGAAAGTTTGAAAATCAAAAATATTCAACACGATATATTCGACCATTTCCTATTATCGAGATTGTCATCGATTTATCCTAACTCTGGGGAAATTGAGAAGACATTCAAGATATATCAGGCGAATGATACGGAAACTGTTTATTTTTTGAAGGTTGGTTTCAACAAAGGTGCATTTAACAAACTGGGTGGAATGATTGAGTTGTTCCAACGTTTGCATGGTTCATCGTTGAAGAAGCACAAAATCTTAGAAGAAGTCCAGATAGGAAGACTGCTGAATGACAAACACTTATATGAAAAGTACTCCAAACTGCCGCTAACATCAAATACTTCAGATAATAGAGACTTCAGGATTTTATGGAGCACAGGAATTGACGAAGAGTTACCATTCAGTGCAGAACTTTTAGCTAATATTCCTGAAAATGGATACAACGAGGTGATAGAGTTCCAGGAGCTATTAATTGGAGGAGCCGATATTGATGTACCTGAAAATTTGAACCTTGATAGTTTGTCTGACGTTGAGAAATGGGCATTCGATCTCATCTTGAATTTTTCCAAATTCATCAACAGAGGAGATTCAGGCGCACAATCAAGAGCCAAACAGTTGTTTGCTAATGTTCCTGAAATTCCGAGCGACTTGACATGGAATGTCAGCCATACCATTATTACGGAGCTAAAGTTGGGGAAGGCTATAGGTAAAATGATTATAGACTCAAATTCGTTACCGACTAAACCTAAAAAAGTTGAGCTGTCTGAGATAAAGGCGTTGAATCAGCATATGCTTGGAAATCTGAGAGACGAATTGATCTTGTTAAAAAGAAACGAGGTGAAGAGCTCCGTTGACGGTTATAAGACTAGACTAGTCAACAACGAGATATTAAAGTTGCTGGAGATCAACCCAGCCACGATCAACAAGATCCTTGACATAGTAGCATTTTCAAACTTGGAGACCTTCAATCTCTTGAGACTTTTATAAGATACAATATACGCTTCATAGAATAAAATACAGCTTTAAAACTTTGTATTGCAATGTGTATTGCATTCACTATTATATTTTATCTACTGAGAGTGGCCCTTCCGTATAACTTAGTTTCACATTGGATCGCGAAGCATATTTCAGTAAGATATTATGGAAGTACAAATTAGAAGAAGCAGATTCAACAGTGCTTCTTTGGGGGACTCTATGAAGTAGACTGACCGAGACATATTATTAGACTTCTGACTCAGCTACATTCACCATTATTCTGTCAAAGCTTACAACTTCTCTCACAGACTCAAATTCTTCACTGACACGCCCAACGCATAACAATGTCAGCTTGGGCCCCATTAGAGCCGACATCGTCAAACCTTTTCAAAAGAGGGACATCTATAACATCAACTGCAACTGCGACAGACTCAAACGGATGTGTTGTGTGTCCATCGGATTCACCAGATTGTCCAACATGCGCTAGTAATGAGAACTGCGCGTTAACAATTCAAACTTGCAATACTTGCCCAAAAACGTACTGTAAGAGCACGGAGTCGAGCTCAGGGGGCACAAGTGGTAAGGAAATAGGCGGTATAGTTGGTGGTGTTATCGGAGGATTGGTTCTCATGATTTTGATCGGTGGGTTCTTTTTCTATAGATATTACAAGCAGAAAGTGATGTTTAATAGGGTCCACAATAACAAGGAGCTATACTTTGATGATGATGTTGAGATCAACTTCCGTCACCAAAGATCCAGCAAAGTTCCGAGCAGAGGCATCAAACCTCAAGATTCGAGATCAAGTATGGCTGCAAGTGTGATAACAAGGGCTTCAAATATCATTCCGATTGCCTATATCCCTGGTGTCACTATAGGTGCTAGCACAAACAACCACCGTATGTCTCGTGCAACTTCTGACGTTGAAACGCTCGATTCAGAGTTTATTGGCGATAGGCTGAGTAAGGCATCGGTCATAGGAACTCCTTCGCAAACCACAACAGCTATACGAGCAACACCAAAATTGATAAACGTGCATGATCCAAGTGACCAGAGGAGTGGAAGGGACGATATTCCTAGAACCGCTGTTGGCGTTTCTCATTTGGGTGGTGTCAGATCAGTCAAAGTTGTGGATAAGAAGAAAAAGCTCAATACCACGCTCCAAGAAGAGCCTATTGAAGAAGAAAGCGATCTTGAGTCAATCTCTACGGGTGACATTACAAAGCGAATGTCATATGAGCCATTTATAATCGAGGATAGCGAAGAAGACGAAGGAGACGAAGAAGACGAAGAAGACGATACACAGAGCACTAATAAAGAGATGAAGAGCCTGTTGTCAAGAACGAACACTATGGCTTCTGAAGAGTCTAGAGGAAGTGTACTTCTAGATGTGGAGATTGACCGCGCACCATTGAACCCGTTTGATGACCCAAATATAACAAAGCGCAGCCAGACGTGAACATACTGTACAAATACTGCTTGAGCCAGTCCTCTATGGAGTATATTACATAATCATTGAAATTTGGTTAAAGCACGATTCGTTGTTGAAATTTCTCGAACATTCAGCTAGAAAAAGTATAGAAAGAAGCGTTCGTTCAATCTTGTGATTTGCATTTTCATTTTCAAGTGAAGCATACTGAGCGCACATCATGGTCGTCAACAACCCTAACAACTGGCACTGGGTTGACAAGAATTGCGTTCCTTGGACAAAGCAGTATTTTGTGGAAAAGTTTGAGAAGCTCACAGTGGAAAACGATCTCTACAAGATCACAATTACTGGCTCAACAGTTAATGGTGACTGTGATGTGTCCAATCGTAAGGGGAAAGTAGTTTGCATCTACGACTTGAATATTTCATTCACTGTGCAAGGACAAGATAGAAAAAAGGATACGGAGTTCAGTGGTTCGATAAGCCTTCCAGAATTCATGCATGATGAGACTGATTTTGATTACCAGTTCAACACTTTTGGTGAATACACCAAGGATGTTAAACAGCATCTAATTCCAGTCATCAATAAAGAGTTACTGATGTTCCAGCAGGCTCTGATAGATGCCCATACAAGAGATCTCCAGGAGTGAAGATGTCGCTATTTAGTATAGAATGCATTTTACCCGGTAGAAAAAGTACAATATCGAAGAATAACCTCAACTCTCGAACGCTAGAAGCCCGCTGTTATGTGAAACATAAATATATAGATTATACATGACGTTTTAATCATCGAAACCTTCAGGAACTCCCTTTGCATGGATCGGGTGCTCTCTATTACAAACATACGACCCACCGCGAGGAAACTCAACCCAAGCGTATTGTCCATTGTGTATGTCCTTGATTATCTTGTATGCTTCAACACTCCCATATGGCAACCCAGTATTCGGATCGAAATACATTGCAGGCTTACCGGTAATAAAACAGATCTTTTTGGAACCATTAGCTAGGTAAATACCAGTAGGAGGTCGCGTTTTCAAGACAACTTTGATGTCTTCTCTTGTTTCCAATACCACTTGTTCTTTTTTGACTTTGTTGAACTCACCAAATTTTGGCAGGTTGTCGAATGCTCCAAAATCCGGCAGGTCATCTTTGCTGTATTCCTGGTCATTGTCCATTGATGATTCAACTTTGATTCTAACCAAGGGTTCAACTTCTTTTGATTTTCTTTGGGCTGGTAATAGAACCTGCGAGCCAAACAAAATAGCCCGTATCTCGTTCAACGGCATCTTCTTCCTGTTTTCTTCAAATGATATATAATTTGCAGTTACTTTTTGCGGTGGGCCTTCAAAGAAAACTTCTGGATCAACAGTGGTTTCCCTGGAAGACCCAAGCTCGATAGGCTTCTCTTCATCATCACTCAAGTTTGCTCTTGAATCTTCGTTTGGAGCAAATTCCATAGTCTCATCGTCATCTGTAAACTTAACAGTTTTGCTGCTCTTATTGTCAGGAGTAGAGTCCGCTTTTGCGATTTGGCTCTCTGGTGTTTTATCTCTAGAACCCATACCATCCTCCGCTTGAGAGCCGCCTACAATCTCCGTGGCTGTCAACTCATTTTCAGTAACGACTGTTCCTACTTCATCGTATTCTTCCACTTCGATTGTGTCGCCAGTAACAGTAGCATTGCCTTGGTTGTCAGAAGAACCAGTTTCGAGCTTCAGTTTCTTTTCAATATGACCAGGATCACCTTCTTCCGAAAGAGGTCTCTTTGGAGATGCTGCATCATTTTCCTGAGATGCATCAGGAGCTAAGTCCAAGGCACCTTTGTCATTGTCACTCTCCACCTTAACCTCAATAGGGCTAGTAGGGTCTTCTTTGGACTCAGCTTCTGCATCTTTGATTCCTAGCTGTTCATTTCGAATTGCTTGTGCTTCTTTAGGCATGATTACAAACAAAGAAGCCCTTCTTTGTCTTGCCTCCTCCTGTCGTCTTGCCTCTTCTTCTTCTCGCTTTTGCTTTTCAGATTTTCTGCCTCTTTTGTCTCTCTTCTTTCTCATTAACTGTTCTCTTTTCAGTAGATATTTTTCGAATTCATGTTCTTCAACCGGTGTGACAAATCTCGCCAGACTTTTGAAGCTCATTACATTTTCGAGTTTCTTTCTTCGGCTCAGTTGTAGGGCACGCTGTTTTTGTTTTCTCTCAACTTCCTGCTCTTGATACTTGTTCAATGTTAAGAGATTCATCTTTTCAGTCTCAACAGCTTCAGCTAATCTCTCTTCTTGTGTCATCTCAACATATTCGATTTTGTTAACGGGCTTCAAGCTCTTACGCCGTATTTCATCCTCTTTTAATTTAGACACTAGATCTAATTTGTTCTGTATAGCTGCCTTTCTAGAGGACTGTCTTCTATCTGCTGATAGCAAAGTGTCGGCTCTAGGAATAACGGTTTTCTTTTTCACAGCTTTTGTTTGCGGTCTCGTGGTAATCTTTGGAATGGTTCTGATCTTCTTTGCAGCTTCCCGTTTCTTGATTCGTTCTTGCTTTTGTAATTCTCTCTCACCAGCATCATCATCGTCCTCTCCGTCTTCCGACGATGAGGAGTCACTAAACATCTCGTCCTCGTTATACGCTTCTGGAGAATCCTCATCGCTTGATCTATCAGCCGTAATCTCTTCTGTGCTCTTTCCATCACCACCTTCGTTCGTTTCAGCATCTATCCCTTCAAAACCAGAGTGTTCTCCGTCACTTACTTGTTCTTCTTCCTCATCATCATCCTCTTCGACATTGAACTCATCATCATTCTCGTCCTCCTGGAAAAGCAGGTCCAGATCATCATCCTCGCTGTTCACTTCTGCTGAAATCTCCTCTGCCTGGAGCAGTTGTTTTAAACGAGAGCCTGCATTGCTCCGTCGTTTTCTAGTGGCAATTAGACTCCCCTCATTGCCACTCATGATATTTTTCGTTGTGCTTGGGTTGTTCTTGCTCGTTAACTTCTGTTTTCCAATTGTTTTGCTCACTTCAACAATTTTCAGGAAAACCAAACAGTCCAATGCTCGACAACAAGTATCTGTAATAAAAAAAGAGCGCACCGAGAACGAGAGAGGGAAGTAATGAGAGGTATGAGAACTGTGCTGAAATTGACTCAGATGAATTCCAGAACTGGTTTCAGGAGAGGAACAACGGCACCGAGTTTCATGCGCACGATACATTCTACAGTGTCTCGAAACCATGTTTCACCGGATTCCAAAAGGACTTCTTCTTCGCAAGATGAAATGGATCATTTCAACCAGCTGGCTGCAACTTGGTGGGATGTTGATGGACCACAGAGAATTTTACACAAGATGAACTTGGTGAGAATGGATTTTATACGGGAAACCATTCGCAACAGTTTGAGTCTCAACGAGGGAGTGACAAATCCAGATGATGAGATCTATGTTCCTGGTTATAGCTTAGACTTGTTGCCTAAGTCCATTGCAGAGCAGATAACCATTGAGCAGGAGGCCAAGAGGGACCAGATAATAGAAAGTTTGCCGAAGTTGAAAGCACTAGATATCGGCTGTGGAGGGGGTCTTGTATCTGAATCGTTGGCCAGATTGAAGTTCATTTCGTCTGTAAGAGGTCTTGATTTATCGCAGGAGGTTATAAATGCTGCAAATATACACAAAGCGTTAGATCCTGCAATTGAAGACAAGATCACCTATGAGTTGAAAGCGGTGGAGGATTTAGCAGATGAGGATATGTACGAAATTATCACCATGTTTGAAATGCTGGAGCATGTTGACTATCCTAATGAAGTTCTCAATGCCACTTTGAAACACCTTAAAGTTGGTGGCTGGCTATTTATCTCCACGATAAACAGGGACTTTGCCTCGTGGTTCACGACAATTTTTGTTGCAGAGTCTATTTTGAAGATTGTTCCTCCAGGCACTCATCACTTGGATAAATATATCAAGCATGCAGAAATTGTTGAATGGTTTGAAGAGAAGCCAGAGTTTGAGGTAGTTAGTAGTAAGGGATGCTTTTACTTTCCTTTCCAAGGATGGACCTTTACTGAGAATCCAGATCTGGGGAACTACTTTATGGCAATTAGAAGAACGAAGTGAGCGTATATATAGAAACAAGTGTACTAGACCGAGAACACACACACACACATGCAAGCACACAAACAAGGAGAGAGAGAAATAGAGTAAACCAAACCAAGTGAAGAAGAAGAAGAAGAAGAAGAAGAAGAAGTTATATATATATATATATATATATGATAATGATAATGATAATATAGAACTCCCTTTTTCTGCTCACAACACTCTGTTGTCTAGTTTGCAACTTCTTGTTCTTTGGCTCCATCCTCTACAGGCTCATCAATGAACTGCGGGACATTGCTTTCTTGTTGGAGGTAGCTTGGTACTCCTGTTGAGCTTTCAAACTCATTTTCGTAATCAACTTCGTCACCTAATGCCTCTAGCTCTGCATCCAGCTCACTCTCGCTCAAGTCATCAGGAACGTCGTAGCTCGTAGCCAAGGCGTCCTGCAAATCGTTCGACTTTTCAATCAGCTCCAGCATTTCATCCTGCAAATCCTCGATTTTGTCCACATCGATCTTCCCGTACGTCTTCTTTAACTGCTTGTTAGTCTGTTTGATCGCATCTATCGTCACCATAGTGTTCTTGAGGTTGTCAGTCGTCATCTGTGCCTGTGTCATGTTCCAACTCTGCGATTCTAGCTGGTTCTTTTGCGCCTCAATCTGTCTCCTTTGTTTCAAGAGCCCGATAGCTCTTTGCTTTATACTGTTCTTCCCCGGCCCATCTCTCATCCTACTCAACTTCTGCTGGTATGCTGATAATTCCGCATTGATTTTGCTCAGCTTTATGTCCAAGGAAGACACTCGCTCTTCAATCTAGAACAAAATAATGTTACCAACTGAGACTCTTAACCACAACTCCAGGAGTCCATAGAACCCAGAGATCCAGAAATCCATACATTACCTATCGCATCATTCAGCGTTGGTTTGGGAACATTGCTTTTCGATCCAAAAAGTCGGTTCATCTCATAAATAGAGCTGCAGATGTACTCTCTTCCCCTTCATTTGACGCCTTCACTTCCATACATATAGAAAGACAGCTCTCATAAATCTACGTGTGGCCTTTACCAATTATATTCCCAATTAGGTAAGTAAGAGCAACATCGGTAACGACCACACTCTTCGCTACCAGGAGGTGGAATCCTGGAGCGCAACGCATATTCTAATTAGTGTAAGTAAAGAACCACTAGTCGCTACACACGATCGTCATCGGCTTTGACTTAGGCTTTTGAATAATGTGGCTGAAAAAAGGGATGCCAGCAGACACGCAGAACCTTAGAGAACGCCCGTTACACAATTAGCTTCTATTCTGCTCTTCCTTCTACCTCCCGCGGGCGTCTTTTCCTGTTTACGTTTTGCTGTTTTTGGGCAGAGATTGTTACATAATCTTCAGTTGAAAAACGCGTTTTTGCAAAAAAAAAAAAAAAAAAGGACTTGGAATTTCAAAATAGTTGAAATTACAAAAGAGATTTGATTTGAAGACAAAAAGTTCATAAAGAAAGAAACGAAAGTAAGAGAGACCAGAGTGCAAAAAGGCTATCTACGTGCTAGAGTGAATTCGTTGAGAGACACAGACACGCAAATTACGAGCTACCATCTACACCACACCACACCGCACCGCACCGCACCGCACCACACAAACAAACACACACAAACAACCACACACACACACACACACACAGAGAGAGAGAGAGAGAGAAAGAGAGAGAGATATCTATATCTATATCTATATCTATATCTAAGTCTCTATATATCTATACCGCCACGCAAGATCTTTCTATCTTGTACTGTGCCGCTCGGTCTGACACGCTTGCCATTCTCTTCTCCCTTATTTCTGTGATTATCGGATATCTTTTTTGAAAAAAAAGCACCATTACCACCACGAGCACCACTAGTTTGTGTATGGATTCCACCAAGACAGCAGCATTCACGCACACACAGCAGATATAACGGACAAAAAGAATAATAAAAAAGAAGAATACCCAAAATACCTCACCTCACTCGGAGAGAACGACGCTAGACACAAAACAAGAATATTTCACCAGCATCCGGTTGTGTTGCTATATTGCATTTCAAGATCATCTTCTATCTCTTGTCACTACCAGCATGTCCACAGAAAACATACCTACGGTCCAAGATGAAAATATTGCACACCAGAATATTCGACTCACGAGATCTAAAACATCGTCTGTACTACAACAAGCACCAGCCATAAACAACAGAAACAACGTCCAAAGAAGGACAGCTTTAACCAACTTGACAAACACATCCATCGTTTCTACTCTCAAATCCAACTCGACAAAACAACAACAACAACAACAGCAGCAGCAGCATGCAACCAACGCGATCGATGAAGAAACCAGAAGACTTCCTCTAAAAAGAGGAGCTACTGTGTCGTCCACAAATCTAGTCGAGATGGCCCATGTCCAAGATTTAAAGAAAGCTAGAACGCAATCTGAAGTAGAGTGGGAAAATTTAGATGCAGAAGATACCGATGATCCATTAATGGTGAGCGAGTACGTTGAAGAGATCTTTGAATACCTAAACAAGCTAGAGATTGACACGCTTCCTGATTCAACCTATCTCACGTGGCAAAAGAATTTGAAACCGAAGATGAGGTCGATACTAGTTGACTGGATCGTCGAAGTCCATTTGAGGTTCAGACTACTACCAGAGACCCTTTTTCTTGCTATAAATATATTGGATAGATTCATGTCCAAAGAATCTGTTCTGGTGGACAAACTACAGTTGTTAGCCACCGGCTCTTTATTTATTGCTGCAAAATACGAAGAGGTGTACTCTCCAGGGGTTAAGAACTATTCATACGTTACCGATGGTGGGTATACCGAAGAAGAGATTTTGGAGGCTGAGAAGTTTATACTACAGGCATTGGATTTTAATCTCAACTACCCAAACCCTATGAATTTTTTAAGAAGGATCTCTAAAGCTGACGATTATGACATACAAACCAGAACCTTGGGGAAATATTTGTTGGAGATCTCCATAATGGATCACAAGTTCATTGGAATCAAGCCATCCTTGTCGGCAGCTGCTGCAATGTTTGTATCCAGGAAGATGCTAGGGAAACATGAGTGGTCCGGTACACTGATCCACTACTCAGGAGGATACACGAAAGAAGACATGAAACCAGTTGTTGAATTGCTACTAGATTATTTGGTTCAACCTGTTATTCACGAAGAGTTTTTCAAAAAATATGCATCGAAAAAGTTTATGAAAGCATCTATACTGGCTAGACATTGGGCCAAAAAAATGGAATCAAAAGGAATTGACATAATGGAGGAGCAAGAATGAATTTTCTTTTGATTGTTTACGAGAAAAAAAATATTTCTTTTAGGTCACGATAAAATGTATAATATCTAATTAATCAAAAACTGAGCCAATCTCTCGATCAGGTAGCATCTGACTAGTTTCTATAATTCAAAGTCTCACATGTGTGGATTGAAAGAGCCAAAAACTTCAAAGTTATTCGGCTTTGATGTTTACAGATATCAATTACTATTCCATTTTGGGATTTTCGTAAACAGAACGAATATCGCAACTTCGATTGAAACAAATTATGCAAAAGTTGCGCAAATGTACATATCTGGAAATTGTTTTTTTTTTTTTTTTTTCCATTCATTCATTCATGAACAACTGGTGCACTCCATCTCTTTTGTAGAAGTAAAACTGTTTGTGAACTAAAAGTAGTTCAGTGATATTTAGGCTCACCTGAATGTAGCTTCACCCTCTTTTTTTATTATCGAGGCATACGTTACATTAAAGCTTGTCGCAACGTTTCTATTGAAATGCACAACTTCGCGCTATAATTCCTGATTGTATTTATTTGTTTTCAATTTTCCTGATTAGGAATGATTATATACAGAAGTACTTTTTCATCAATCCACACACTCATCTTGAATCTAAAAACTTGAAACAAAAAGGAGCAAAAAGACAAAGAGATCACAGAGCTTCTCCAGCTGTTAGCGAGGCATCCCATCTTTCATTCTTCATTTCTCACCTTCATCATTACTCACTTTCATACCCTATCCCATTCGTTCCATCGTTCTTTATGTCCAATAGCCATTGATGATGAATTTCCAACTTCAGACCAATGATGAGAACACAATGGACCCTAAGCACCCAATGCTTAAATCACTAGGATCGTCTCAAATGAAGCAGAGCAGCATCAAAGCTTCCGGGATACCTATAAGAAGAAATGCCCTATCGAACGTCACTAATAGTAAACTTGGTCAAGTAGGCTCTAAATTTGCAAAGGGCCAGCAGGCTACAAAACCAGTCCAAGAGACACTACTGCCGCCTGTGAGACCACAAGCGAAGGCAATTAAAAGATCCGCGAGCAGTGGCACTACACAAGAAGAAGGGTTGAAGAGATCTAAGAAGATCGAATATGAATGGGAGGATCTAGATGAAGAAGATTTTGACGATCCGTTGATGGTCAGCGAATATGTCATTGAGATATTCGAGTACCTATCGGTGTTGGAGGAACGCACTCTACCTGCTAAGGATTACTTGCTCAAACAGTCATTCATCAATAGTAATATGAGGGATCAGCTAGTTGACTGGATGTGTGAGGTTCATTTAAAGTTTAGATTGTTACCGGAAACTCTATTTGTCGCAGTGAACCTAATGGACAGATTCCTATCCAGGGAAATCGTCCAAGTCAACAAATTACAGCTATTGGGAACGTCGTGTCTATTTATTGCTTCTAAATACGAAGAGATTTATTCACCAACAGTTGCAAATTTTTCCAACGAAAGTGGATCAACAGTGGAGGAAATACTATCTGCTGAGAAATTCGTGCTGGAAATTCTAGAGTTTGATCTTAGCTATCCTAATCCAATGAACTTTTTGAGGAGAATATCGAAAGCCGATGATTACGATATCCACACAAGAACCTTGGGGAAATACTTCCTCGAAATCTCGATAATGGATCACAGGTTCATTGGAATAAAACCCTCATTGTGTTCAGCCGCGTCAATGTATCTCGCCAGAAAAATGCTGGGCAAAAATGAGTGGACTGGCAATCTTATACATTACTCAGGGGAGTACTTCGAGAGCGATTTGAAGCCTATAACCCAGTTATATATAGAATACCTAGTGAGTCCTGTGGTGCACGAGGAATTTTTCAAAAAATATGCATCTAAGAGATTCATCAAAGCTTCAATTGCAGCCAGACAATGGGCAAAGGATCTTATTAAGAGCGGATCTTTTTTCTAAAAAGAATCCCCGGTGTACATTAGCGTCTTGCTTCGGTTTATCATGATACCACAACCCTGTTCTTTCATTTTTTTTTTTCTTTGTGTTTTTTATTCATTTCTTCCCCCTCTTGTTGTTCCTAATGAACAGGGCTATCTTGTTTCATCTTGAGTTGTAGCCGTGTGCAGCGGCAAGTAAAACGATTTCATATAGATGATGTGGGCTATTCAACAGCCTCATCCTTATCCCAGATCGCCTTATTTTTCTCTAGAGAGTCCAGCACACTCTTTTTAGAGACTTGACTGACGTGAAGGTACTTGTCATGCAGTTTGAACCCGTCCATATTTTGTAAAGCTGCATGTGCGTCTTCGATCTCCTGGAATTGAATATCTATATAGTTTTTGTTCGGTGAGAGTGTCAAGATGTTTCCAAAGGACAGAAACAGCGAATGCATCGTTTCTTGTGTCACCGTTTGTGGGAAATTGGCTGATAACACTACAAGTTAGCGCATGCTCTTTCGATTAGGGAAGAGTTACTTCCTCTACTCTACTCTCTCGACCAAACTTACTTATTCGTATAGATGAGCTCATGATCGCCGCCGCTAGTAGTAGTACTAGAGTACTGCCAGTAGCACTAATGATAATAGAAAGATGTTCGCTAACCGCTGGCGCTCAGCGAAAAAAAAAAAAAAAAAAGTTCAATGGCTGGCACTCTTCAGACTGGCTGTGTAAAATAGGGACCTGCAATATTGTGTCTCGGTTATTACCGGGAGAGGCATCTCTTCCCCCCCGCCTTCCTCCTCTATTTGCAAGTGCAAGCACAGGTACAAGTACAAGCACAGGTACAAGAAGAAGAAGAAGAGGCACTAATAGGGCCTCTTGGCCTCGCAAGCAAGGCGCTAATTTATTCCCTGATATTCCATTCTTCGTCATACTTAATGCATCCCAACTGAGAGTGGCTCACTAGTAATAGGAAAGGCGACTCTCATAACTTGTGGCTGTTGACCTCCATTGGCAGCGTATTGACTTGTGGCAACGGGCATTCTCTTGCCACTGCGAGAGCCTGTCAAAAAGATGTCAAGTGATCTTCCATAGGGGCCGGAGGACTAGTGCAAGAGAGTCTCTAGCACTCAACTGGCCAAAAATAAAATGAAAAAAAAAAACACACACACACACACACACACAGATGCAGATGCCTTGAGCCTTACGGCTCTTTCACAGACCAGTGCCTAACGGATCAATAAAGTCGCAGCAATTTGCAAAACTGTATGGCCATAATCCGGGAAAGCTTCTGCGAGCCTACACTACTATATTACTATACGGTAGACCAAACGAGCCCTAGGAGGCGGAAACAGTCTACTTTTACTTCTTTCTTAGCCCCTTCTTCTCTTCTCGCCATGCTACATTAATTTCTGAAACCCGCATGATCAAGTTGTAGAGTCACCTAGCTGTTGCTGTTCTTCTCTTCTTCTTCTTCTTCTTCTTCTTCTTCATGTCGTCATCTAGCCTCATTTACATGTCAAAAAAAAAATAAAGTGCTTTATTTTTTCTTTTTCTTTTTCTGTTTCTTTTTTAAACTTGGTTGTTTTATTTCCGAGCGGCTTTAACGAGCAGATGGAAAATTCTTGAAAGAAATTCGCCTAGGCCCTAAAGAGACATAAAAAAAAAGTAATCCTCTCTAACGCACCAGCTAATTTGGTGCCTTGCGTAGCCTGTGACGACAAATCTACTGCCATCGTTCTCTTCACAATTGCTCCTCGGGTTCTTAACCTGCGATATATAGCGTAATTGTGGCTCAGAACGCACTCATTATGAAGCACAGTCAAACATGAGATCTGAGTGAATGGTGGGTTCGAGTGCCTGTTTATAAATACAGAGACGATTCAACTGGAAGTGCAGCACTGCTGGATGGAAGCTGAGACAGCAGAAACTGTGCATTTGTCTCAAGGACCAAATATATCCAACGGCAATATCCATGGTGAAAGAGGTGATAGATATAGTGGAGCCAAACAGCTCTGAGAATGAAGATGGGCAAGTCAAACCTCTTGATCGAGGCTATAAGGACATTGGATACATCTCAGCGGTGGGGTTGATCATCAACAGAATGCTAGGGACCGGGATATTCTCTACACCAGCCACGATTTACAACCTTGCGGGGTCTATAGGCCTCTCACTGATCCTGTGGGTTGTTGGTGCCCTCATTTCCCTGAGCGGGCTCTACGTGTATATGGAATTTGGATCTGCGATTCCAAGAAACGGCGGTGAAAAGAACTACTTGGAATACGTCTTCAAGAAGCCAAAGTTTTTAACTAGTGCCATGTATGCTTCCTATGTCTTCTTCCTTGGTTGGGCTGCCGGTAATAGTATCATATTCGGACAATATATCTTGACAGCAGCAGGCGTGGAGCCCGGCAGATGGAACCAAAGAGGTCTAGGTGTTGCCTGTATTTCGTTTGCATTCCTTGTCAACGGTTCAAACGTCAAAGTTGGCGCTTACTTACAAAACATATTGGGATTGTTCAAGTTAGGCGTTGTTCTATTCATCACTGTCACTGGATGGGTCGCATTGGGTGGCTGGAAAAAAACCGATAACTACCATAATTCTTTTGAAGGAACTAGAAATGCTACTGCTTATGGTGTTGTTAATGCGCTGTATAACATCATTTGGAGTTTCATTGGTTACAGTAATGTTAACTACGCGCTAGGTGAGGTCAAAAACCCGGTCAAGACGCTTAAGTTTGCAGGACCAAGTGCATTGATATTGTTGGCAATCATTTACCTATTCGTCAACATTGCCTATTTCGCAATCGTCCCAAAATCGTTGCTGAAAACGTCAAGTACAATCCTAGCAGCTGACTTCTTCGAAATCGCATTTGGTGAAACGGGGAAAAAGGCGTCAAGCGTTTTCGTTGCCCTAAGTGCATTGGGTAATGTTTTATCTGTCATCTTCTCGCAAGGGCGTATCATCCAACAGCTGGGCCGTGAAGGCATCTTACCATTCCCAAAATTCTTTGCAAGCTCAAGACCTTTCAGAACACCGTTTGTCGGGCTAATGCAGCATTGGGTTGTTTGTATCGTCACCATACTAGCCCCTCCTCCTGGTGATGCCTATAATTTCATCTTGAATCTGATTTCCTATCCTTTGAACGTCATCAACTTTTGTGTTTCAATTGCATTGCTATGGATTCACTACAAGGCGTACAGAGGCGAGTTAGAGTGGCACCCACCTTTGAAAGCTACAGTTCCTGTCATCATATTCTTCGGTTTGAGTTCATTGTACTTGATCGTTGCTCCATACGTTCCACCTTCTGAAGGTCAATCCGTTTACAACAGCTTACCATATTGGACTCACTGTGTTGTTACATGGGGAATATTCTTTATTGGATTTGTGTATTGGGTATTCTGGGCTAGAGTTTTCCCTAAAATATTCAAATATAAATTGCATGTTGTCGAGATTATCGGTGAAGATGGATTCTGGAGAAAGGAGATCAAAAGAATCCCTGAAGACCAATACGATGCTTACATCAACGAAGAGAACTCGAGTGCTTTGGACAACTACAGTACTTCTGACTTGAAAAATAAAGTCAGCTCGGTAAACAAGAGCGATAATGATTTAGAAGTTACTGAAAGAGTGGGTACAAATTATTGATTTTACGGTTTTTATGTGTTTAGTTTTATTCAAGTTACGGATTTCATAGTCAAGTTTATCGTCATTTGTAAAAATTTTAAAATTCACTGGAGTTTCGGCTGAATCCAACAGGATAACTACAAAGGCCCACCCTCGAGTTGGTTAGACAGTACAGAACAATTAGTTAAAGTGAACTGACATTGGCAAAATTATATACTCGACCTGACGTAGTTAATCATCACAATTTGATTCTGACAGATTTGACTTCTGTGTAATTATTCAAAGCTTCAGTACCCAACTCTCTTGACCAACCAGACTCTTTGTATCCACCAAATGGAACTTGGTGATGGAAGTCATTGTAAGTGTTAATCCAGACAGTGCCAGCTTCGAGTTTATTCGATACCTCAATTGCTGTCTTCAACGAGGTAGTATGTATACCTGCAGCCAAACCATACTCAGTTTTGTTAGCTTTCTCGACAATCTCATCAATGGTTGAGAATTTGGAGATGGTGACAACTGGGCCAAAGATCTCTTCTTTCACAACCTGGAAGTGTTCCTCAACGTCTGCAAAGATCGTTGGCTTGACAAAGTATCCTTTATCACCATGACGCTCACCACCAGTGATGACTCTTGCACCTTCATCTTTACCGATTTTGACGTATTTCAAAATCTTATCAATCTGAGCTTGCGAAGTTTGTGCACCTTGGAAAGTATCTTCATCAAATGGGTTACCAACTTTGACAGCCTCCACAGCTTCCTTCAATTTTTGCAAAAATTCTTCGTAGATATCCTCTTGGATGTAAACTCTTGAGCCTGCACAACAAACTTCTCCAGCATTGAAATAAATACCTGTGATGATGTTTTGAATTGAGGTTTCCATGTTGGCATCTTTGAAAATAATATTAGGAGACTTACCTCCCAACTCCAAGGTGACTTTTTTCAAGTTTGAATCAGCAGCATTCTTTGCAATATGACGACCAGTGGCAGTAGAGCCAGTGAATGCAACCTTTCTAATTCTAGGGTGCAATGATATTGCCTCACCAACAATTTTGCCGAAACCAGAAACAATGTTCAAAACACCCGGTGGAATACCAGACTTGGCTACAAACTGGGAAACGTACAATGCAGATAGTGGAGTTGACTCTGCTGTCTTCAAGACAATGGTGTTACCGGTGGCCAACGCAGGTCCAACTTTCCATGCCCACATCAACAATGGGAAGTTCCAAGGGATGATTTGCCCACAGACGCCAATTGGCTCTCTTTTGGTGTAGGTAAAATAATTCTCGCCTGTATCAATGGTTCGGCCATCTACTTTATCAGCCCACCCTGCAGTGGATCTGAGATAGTTGACAGCTAGTTGCACATCGATACGTGCATGCGCGATCGCTTTACCGTTATCAAGAGACTCGATGGAGGCAACAGTCTCTGCATCAGCCTCGATAAGGTCCGCTAATTTGTTCATAGCATTTGTGCGAATAATCGGATCGACGCGCGACCAAACACCAGATTTAAACGCTTTCTCAGCAGCGTTCACCGCTTCTTCAACATCGTCTTCACGTCCTTCGTAAATATGGGTAATCTCCTCCTCCGTAGAAGGACTAATCACCTCAAAAGTCTTTCCCTGTCTCGATGGGACAAATTTGTTGTTGATGAAAAGCCCTGTTGGCTGCTTGTAACTTTTGCCGTTGGGCAAGTTCACCGACACAGTAAGAGGAAGATCAGAATGGTACGCTCTTAAAAACAGCGCACCTGATGCTCTCTTTGCTGCTGGAGCCGTCACTCTGCCGATTCTCTGCATTGCTATCTCTCTTTTTTTCTTCCCGCTTTAGGGCACTGGTATGAACTCTAGTTTAAAAAAGCGGCAACAAGTTATTATACGTGAACCAGTAGTATCTATAAGCACCAGCTCGTATCCCTTATATATATATAGAGAGAGAGACACATTGGCCTCCCTATAGCAGTGTTGTGCAAGTATAATATCATGAAACTGTAAAATTAACCCCACACAAGTGTCATCAACAAAGTGCATCACCTCCACCTCTACCTCCACCTCCACAGCTTTAAAGTGCAAGTTTCCTGTATTATAATGGACAAGTGGATACAGCTTTCCTAAGTTACCAAAACCAATCCCCTCAAAAAGACCTAGTCACTGTCCACTCCCAACGAAGCAGCCATATCGTAGACACGCTTCATCCAGGATTATATGCCTTCGCCCATCCAAAGCACAGCTCAACAATTCTTGAAAAGCGAACCCCCTTTAAGGACCATAAGTCCTTCCTTCTCCACATCGTACTTCACTTCCGTTCTTTTCCCTCCCTCTTCAACAGCTAGCTCTGAAAGTGGAGAACATATGTATCCGTATGCCACTCTGCCATGGTTAGTACTGTTTTTTAATAATCTTACGTAAGTTATGCTGCCAACCAGCCCACGAGAAAGTAAGCAGAGGAGTATTATATAATATATAGTAGCAAGGTCCGGAGGTGTTAGAACAACCAAGGGTACTGGAGAAGCACCAGAGCACATATCACGAGATGAATCTTACTGCAATGGACTCTTTAGACATCGCTGACTCATAAACACAAAGTCCCGTACTTTGAAGTCCGTGTGGTTTTTATCCATGGATTCACCATAGATGGAACTATGTGTTCCAAGATCGATTGCGCATCTCGGGTCTTATTTTTTTTTTTTTTTTTTTTTTTTAGGCCCATAGCTAATCAATCAACCAGCTTATCAGTGCGACCCAAGTTATCATCAAAACAATCGATTGATTGGGAAAAAACAACAGAAAACAACAGACACGAGCCAATTGATTTTTAAATGTGAGAAGTGATCATTTGATCGTTGTATTGAAGTTATTGATAATTGATAACACATCTCTGCTAGGATGAGAATAATAGATCAGACCGATCGCACGATCTCTAAACACCTAACGAAGAAAAGAAGGAAGCAGGCTTTTCCTGGTGTCCAGAAGCTGTCCTTTCTTCACAAACCGCCGTCTACACTGCCGTCCTCTCCATCTACATATCTAAATACCGAACAGAAAGCTGCCCAGAAGCACAGTATTGGCAATGGTCTTGTGGCACTGGACGAACCTTTCCAAGAGTCATCCTCCATTATCCTGTTCAAAGAATTGAGCGAGTTCATGCGACCTTTTGAGGACAAAAGCCTTCCGAATTTCAACGCTACTATCCGGAACTTAGACTTGGCCCCAACTGATGAGTGGCTAGACTCATTATTCAACATCCCAGTGCCGACCACAATCAACGGGGATGGGATATTCACAAGTGGAAATGTTACTGGTGATATGGGTACCAATGTAGATAAAGTCCCAACGCCTACCACAGCACTAGAGAATGCTTCGATACAAAACGAGTTCAGAATAGTATGCCACTATTGCCGCATCATGACGAGGTTTTATAGTGTTAAGGATCCAGAATGGAATTTTTATGCCATAGTTAATCAAGAGTTTGCCTACAGATATGAGCCTCTGAAGTACAGTATATTAGCCTGGTCTTCTCTACATCTCTCTCTTTTGGAGAAAACTTCCCCAGTAAAAGCTTATGGCTATTACGAAGCTGCCATGAAGTCAATAATGAGTCAGGACTTTTTGAATAGTGAGATTCCGTTAGAAATTCTGTTGATAGGATCTTACTTTTTATGCCTGTTTGATATTATGGCTGGGTCACATCACTCTTTGAATATATTGAGCAAAGTCTACCACTCCATAAAGATTGGATCTTTACTGGAATTCACGGTAAGCAACACATCAGACAGTAAATCTGTCGACTATTTGAGCCCGTTTTGTCACCAGATATTAACGTGGCTAATATACCTCGATATACGTACTTCGTTGTTCGTTGGTAATATTCAATTCCCAAATTTCATAACTTTTGAAGTGCAAAAGAAAAAGGGCGACGATAGGAGCAATGATGCTAATATCCAATATTTGCTGACTTCAGACATCTATGAAAAAAAAGTTGTGTTGAACATCTTTGGAAAATCCACGAAGGTTCTAAGAAAATGCTTTGGACCAAAGTATCCTGAAAAATCAAAAAGAACCGATGATCTACAAGACAAAATCTTGGTAATATTAATGAAAAATATGCTCATGTTTGGAACTCTAATCCGTCTCAAGAATTGGCTGAATCAATGCGGTAATTCTACAGAATTTGATCCAATCACTCTACAAAATAAAATATCGGCTCTATATCATGAGAATTACAAGTTGCTGGAGATGAAAGCTCAAGACCACATCTCCAAATTCCATATAAACATCGAACTTGCGCTGATCCATGCCATAATAATTTTCTTTGACAGGATTCTACATCCAAACTGCAGAACAAATACCAAATGCCAAAATTCTGCAAAGGAAATTTTCAAAATTGCCGTTGAATTGAAAAAATATAGATTTCCTGGAACACCTGGTTCGATTCAATGGCCGTTCCCCCTGTTCATAGCAGGAATTGAAACTACTGATCCAATTTATCAAAACTGGGTCATCAAAGAATTGGAAGAATATGAAGATGAAAATTGGGGGGTTTTTTTAACAAGCACTATTCAACTGGCGAAAAATATCATTGAACAGCAAAACCAATCCGGTGAAAGAGTGGATGTTGGTGATGAAATGGAGACTAATATGGGCTATTTTATAATTTGATACCTCTCTCTTCCAGAGACACATCATCTTTTTCTGTCTAGTGGATACTGCTTAACGAACAATGCAAAGCAAGTGGAAATCACATACATGACTATAGTAATGAATAGAGTTTTTCGAATCACTAAGTAATATAAATGTCTTGTGAGTTCTTGTAAACTCGGTTCGAGTTCCTTAATGTATGTCACGGATTTGATGATTTTGGAAATCAGTTCATCTTTGTTGTCAATTTTGTCGAACGCTACTCTCAAATACTTTTTCAGAAAGTATGAGTTTATTGCACTGGTGAAAGCAACACCGAAAGCACTGCCGAATACCCTGAAAAGATAACTCACTGAAGTTGCCTTTGCTTGTTCATCTTTTGTGACTGAAGAAATGACGGCCATTAAAGAAGCACTTAAAACTAATCCATGACCCAATCCACTTGGGTATAGACATGTTTGCAATTTCCAAAGGGTTGTAGATTCTTTCATTGAAGAAACCAGTATAGAACCAAATATCTCTATAAATGCACCAATTATTAGTACGTAGTAGTAATTTTGACTCTTTTTAATGATAAACCCTGCCAGTAATGAACCACAGCACATTCCGATCACGTTTGAAATCAGTTTAAAACCTGACTGACTTGCAGACTCTCCTACAACCACTTGCAATAATAACGGCACATTGAACATGAGCGAAAAGGAGCCCATATACCCAAACATATTTGTCAGTCCCGATAACAATGGGTTTCTTGAGAATACAACTTTGAGCGTAACAATTGGATTTTCAACAGTAGACTCTGTGTGGAAAAAAGCGGCTAACGTAGAGATGCTAAGAAAGGACAGGCCAACGGTAACTGGAGAAATGAGAGAAATACTATCACCAGCAATTTGCACAACTACTAGTAAGGTCGTGATTGCAACTATCAGAAGCCCAGAACCTAAAAAGTCAACATCTTTCAGTTTAAGGTGTTTGTTTCTCGAAGATATAGGAATGTCCACTTTCCAATAAATGATGATTATGGAGATCAAAGTCACTGGTACCTGAATCAAAAATGCAAATCGCCATCCACAAGTGTCTGCCAGGTATCCACCCAATGGGGCACCAATGACCTGGCCACATCCAAAGACGAGATTAGCAAATCCATTGTACGTACTGCGATTTCTCAGCGGCACCAAATCGCTAACAACTATCGAGCTGAGAGTGCCTAACCCTGCACCTCCCAACCCTGCAACAGCTCTGGCCATTACCAATTGTGGGAGGCTCGTAGACAGCACACAGCCTGCAGAGCCCACAAGAAAGAGTGAGTTTGCCCATAGAAGAGCATTTCTGCGTCCAAATATATCGCTGAGGCCACCGTATAGCGGTTGTAGCGCTGTCGAGCTCAATAAATAGCCAGTAGCAATCCACGAGGCCTTGGAAAGGCTTCCAAGCTCTGAACCCATGATGGCATATGTTGATGCCACAACAGTAGAGTCCAGCGCTGCCAAAAATGCACCACACCAAAGCGAAGGAATGATGTTCCATCTATCTGGATGCGCCTTCTCCAATTCCGTATCATTGTACACGCCAACCTCAGAAGATCTCAGTAGAGGAGCCTGCTCATTGATCTGCATCTCTGTTCAGCAACAGCAGCAGCGGTAACACAAAATCTCCACAAAAATGGAGCCAACTGACATAGACTCTCGTAAACATTATATAGCAAAATGGCACTATCAGCACTATCTTGTTCAGACCTCGCTAAAAAGAACACACAGCTCTTTTGAGCCAGTCGCTGTGAGTTGGTGATAGATTTCTTCCGCAAGTGGAACCTACCGCATTGGGAATTCCATCGAGTCTGTGCAGATAGCAAATTGATCCCATTTGATCCAGATTCCACTCTACAAGTCCAAGCGAAGTAGGAAGAGTGCTATTATGAGTCAAGTTATTTAAGATGGGCTTCCTCCTTTGATGTGCCAAGCTTTCCCTGCGCGAATGCAAGTCGAATCGTGTTCTAAATGGCTGTTCGACTGTTAAACCAGCAACTACAGAACTGCAGCAAAAGAAGGAAGAGGTCAATCCTGAAAAATGTCACTTGTTTCGTGGTCCTCGTACTATTACTGCTTTTTCTGAACCACTCTTCCCATGATTTCCGCTATACAAGCGAAGAGTGCCGTATTTGCAGAGTCAATAGGATCAGGCCTCATTTCACTCCGGATCCACTACGTACAAATCCTCGTCACCAACTCTTTCAAGCTCCCGATATTCTGTTGAAAAACACTACATTAATCGATGGTGATGGAAAGGTCTATAAATCTAGGGATATTTTCTTATCACAGGGTACAGTTGTCGAAGTTACGGAGAATTATACAGGAACTTTGCCGGACATTGTCGTGGATGTAAAGGGTCGGTACGTTACACCAGGTTTGGTGGATATGCATTCACACTTTGGAACCAGAGTTCAGCCTCAGCTTCATGCAACAGAAGACACAAATGAGTATGTCTCACCTGTCACACCGTATGTACGGGCAATTGATGGAATTGACCCACTGGATCCCGAAATGGCTTCTCTAAATGCCGCTGGCGTGACAACTCATTTGGTACTTACAGGGTCTAAAAATGTTATTAGCGGTGAGTCATATGCTATAAAGCTACACAGAGCTCCAAACAACCTTGTGGAAGAGCTCTTGGTTCAGTATAACGTGACTGTTGATCCTCTTAAGAATAAACTAGTTCGTTGGTTCAAAATGGCATATGGTGAAAATGAAAAACATACTGGGTTGAAAGGTTATCCTGTTAGTAGAATGGGTGAAATCTGGAAGATACGAGAATCCTTTCACAAGGCTGAGCAATTGATGAAGAGACAAGATAAATGGTGTGCTTCTTCTTATTGGTATAGATCACATCATCGATATCCTCAAGATTTTGAAATTGATCCCCTTGTGAGCATCTTACGTGGTGATTTCAACTTGAACATACATCTTTACGAAGCGTATGATTTCGAGTCTCTTATAAGAGTATCTAAAGAGTTTGGATTCCACATTGACTCGTTTCATCATGCATTATCTAGCTATAAAATCACCGATACTTTGAAAGATTATAACACCACTATCGCTATTTTTTCAGACGAATGGGGTGGGAAAAAAGAACAATATGACGGGTCAGTATATGCATGCAAAATCTTAGAGGATTCAAAAATTCCTGTGGCGATCAAAACAGATCACCCAGCCCTTCCCGGTCAACAGCTACTTTACTATGCTCAAATTGCTTATAACTATGGTCTTTCTGCTGAAAATACCATAGCAGCAATTACATCTGTTCCTGCAAAATCGATAGGTCTAGGACATAGATTGGGGTACTTGCGAGATGGTTATGATGCTGATTTAGTTGTATGGAATAAGAACCCGTTGCTTTTAGGATCTCATCCTGAGGAAGTTATAATCGATGGTGAACCATTGTTCAATTTTGATCATATAACTTCGAGTAACAGTTATGTTGACCAAAATATAAAGCCGAGACAAAGAGTGCAGTATCATACCGATCAGTGTAATTCAGTTCAAGATACCTCTAACTTGATAATAGCGGGTATCAAAATATCGTTGCTAGATGACTTCCTTTCACTATCGAACGATCAAGATTTGATTGCTGTACTTGAAGATGGGGATCTTGTATGTGTTGGCTCTCAAGAGCAATGCTTAACAACCAAGAGGCTAAATTATGTGAGAGTAACACTGAACGATGGATATCTGCTTCCTGGAGTGACTACTATAGCTGAAGGTTTGGGCCTCCGTGAATTCGAGCTTGAAGAGAGCACATCAGATGGGATCAGTAGCAATGGCAAACTTATATTTGCTGCAGATGGGCTCAAACTGGATGGATTATTGCTCGAAAGGATAAGATTATTAGGGATCAGTGAGGGAATAACTGCACCTTTAGGTCACTCTTTTATCAAAGGTATAAGTGCTTTGTTTAAACTCTCATCTCCCACCATCGCTGATTCTATAATTTCTTCCAATGTTGCAATTCATTTTAACGTTGGGAATAATGCAAAAAACCAAGAGTTTCCAACAATATCATCACAGCTGCAATTTATCAGGAGTTTCCTTTCACAAAGAGACGCGGACTTATCTGATTTGCCTGTAGCCATTCACACACATAATAGAGGAGTTATTGAACAAATTATCCGCTTAAAATATGATTTTCCTAACGTTGAAGTCATCATTATTGGTGCGCAAGAAGCATATTTGGTAGCGGATGAAATTGCAAAAGCTAATATCAAACTCATTTTATCGCCTTGGAAATGTGAAGCCAAGTTTTGGGAAAATAGACATTGTTCCTCTGTGAGACCTTTGCAGCGGCCATCTGTTGATATTTTGCATAGTGCGGGCGTAAAGTTTGGCATAGCGACTGAGGTTGCCGCCAATGCTAGGAGACTGTTTTTAGAGACTGGATCTGTAAGGCAGGCCATAGAAAGTGATTTTTCTTTAAAACAGACTGCTGATCTTATAACAAATAATATTGAGGAAATTTTCAATATTCCAAAAAACAACAACTATCTGATTTTTGAGCATAATCCATTCGAGCTCGGTGCTTCGGTCGCCTTAGATATACAGGACGGAGTGGTAAGAAGATGTTTCCCAGAGGTTGAAGAAGAAAACAGAGGCGATTTGTTGTTCTAAATCAATTCGATGCTTTCATAATCGTATTAGAATATAAATATACTAGATTAAATATACTGGGATTTAAGTCCATACATTCGGAACGCTAACAAATAGTTCATGCCAAAGATTCATCTGCATTTCGGATGAATTCATAGTAGAAAGCAGAACCTTCAACATGAGCGTCAAGCTCGACCCTCTCATCAATAGCATGCGCATTCAATCTACTTGTTTGTCTTATTGGGCTAAACCTGTAGATGTTATCAGACAAATCCCAATATTTGGAAGTATCAGTATTACCAGTCATGCAGCTAGGCGCAACAATGACTTCAGATGAAACCTCCGGATCATATCCTGGATAGATAGCGAAATCTTCGAAAACATGTTTGGTAGTACCCGCTAATATTTCCCAGCTTGGGTTATTTAGAATCTCAGTTTGAGGAGCAGGATTTTTCTGTTCTCCACCTTCAAGAATTATGATACCTTTCTCGGAAGTTTGAATAGTTTCGTTGAAAGCCAAGAGACCTAAGCCATACAGTTCTGCAATCTGAGACGCATGACCAGTCAAAGTCTTTTTCACCTCTTCAATAGAAGAATCATAGCCGACACGATGATTGATTTTGATCTCAACGTGCTCCGGAAGAGCGTTGATCTTCAAGCCACCACTGAAAATATCAACAGCTCTTGTTGTGGAGACTAGTACTCTAGTGACATCGTCCTTAGCTAATTCATCTAAGACAAAAGCTTTTGAACGTGGATTGAATATATCATACAAGCTGACTTTTAATTCTGGATCAATGTTTTTAGCAAACTTAGCAGTACACTGCAGTTGATAAAAGTAAGGATTCTTAGGAGTGATATCTAGTGGGTATTCCTGGGATTCTATTAATGTGACCAAATGGCTTGCAATTCCAATACCGGTATGTTTTGGAGGAACTGAGCTATGACCACCTTCTGTGTTTATATCAATTTGGACATCAATGTAGCCCTTTTCACCAGTAGATGGTAGAGCAAATCTGGTGCCATACAAATCTTGGATACCTAAACCACCCTCATCAATGATGGAGAAGATATTGTTCTTACCAAATTTTTCGAGAAGATACTTTGCAATCTCCAGTGCACCCTGTGTACCACCACATTCTTCATCAAACCCTAAAGCAATCAAAATTCCCCTCTTTGGTTTGAAACCTGATGAAAAAAGGAGTTCAACAGCTTCGAAAATTGATATAACGTTGTTCTTACAGTCACTAGAGCCACGGCCCCATAAATATTCGCCATCAAAATAGCCTTCGAATGGTGAATGGGTCCATCTTGAAATGGTTTCTTCCGGAATTGGAACAACATCCTGGTGTCCAGCAAGTAGAATTGGTTTTAAATCTTCATTGGACCCTTTGAAAAAGTAAACTAAGCCATGAGTGTTGACATGCTCAAGTTCTGCAGCTTTATGAGTGGCAGGAAAGGTCTCTTTAAGGTATCTCTCAAATTCATAAAACACATTCCATCTTTCATCCTCTCCAACGGGCCCTAAATCGTCATAACTTGGAGTGTAAATTCTAACTGCATCTCGCCAGACTTGTAATGAATGGTTCTTGAATTCAGGAGAACGGAAATGTGGAATATCCACAAATTTCTCGTCCTCTGCGGGCTTTAACTTTGGAAAAACAGGACAAAAGTCATGCTCCATCAAGACTGGTTCACTCAGTCTAGCACTGCGCTGGCAAGGTTTTAGCGGAAAGTCCTGGAAAAGGATGAAACTAGTGTAGCAGATAACAGAGATAAATAAGGCTCCACCAAATGCTCTTACAAGCATCGGAGTTGTTTTTGAAGCAGCTGTTTGGTGTGTCTTCTCCAACATTAGGGCAACCATGAATCAACTGTTGTTGAAGTAATATTTCTGAGGCTCTTCAGATTCTCGAATCTGAGCTCAAATTCTGGTAAACCCCTTGAACTTTTTATCCTTCCGTACTTCGAGCCATTATTGTTCACTTTTGCTATCAATCTCTAAACTTTCCAGATCGGGCATCTACCTAACGGAGTAAATCCCTTATTTGGACATTCCCAGACCCTATCATTGAGCCATCATCGATGGAACACTCAAGCAGCCAAAGAACAGCGACCGGAACAAGTTGTAGCTTCCGGTTAATAGCTGATATAACTGAGGTGGTTTCATATAGAAACATCGCTACAGAATGCTTTAAATCATGCTAGGTGCCCTTGTATAGTTTATCCGAGTTTCTCTTTCCGATAAAGGATAGAGCTCAAGATGGCAATAGAAAAAAGAGTTTCCCCGATGCTATCAAGTAATCTTGCAAAAGTGCCATTTCTATTGGTGCTATCATCCATACTTGCCATCGTTTTTGTCTCTCTTTGGGCTCCTGATGGTTTGAGTTCACGATTCAGACAGGAGCAAACACTTCCTAGTGAGAGGCATAAGTTATTGGAAGGGTTCAAACAATGTGCAGCTAGATACACCAAACCGAATCCACTCAACCCTAAATATAGAGAGTACAATCCAAGGGTAGCTATATTTTCGGGGCCAGATGTCAACAACAACAAGTTTGAGCATGCGAAAGTCATCAAAAATGCCTACATTATTGATGGGGATGGCTCTCTTCACGAAGAAAGAAAGGATATTTACCTTGAGAACGGGATCATTTACGCAATTGAGAAATCACAAAGTCATGAGAGTGAAGAGCTGCTTAAGAGTATTCAAGAATCAGATATCATTGATGCAAGGGGACATTACGTTTCTCCAGGGCTGGTGGAGATGCATTCACACGCAGGTATTTGCTCACAACCAGAGCTGAAAGGTGTCAATGATATGTTTGAACTTATGAGTCCAGTAACTCCCTTTACTAGGACAATCGACGCTTTCAACATCAATGATCCTGCTATCCAATTGATAGCAGAAGGTGGTGTCACCTCTTCGCTTATTCTACCTAGCGCAAATCTGATCTCTGGAGAAGGTTATGTATTTAAAATGTCCATTCCTCCCTCATTGTCAGTTGAAGAGATGCTAGTGCAATATGATCCTTCAAATCTTCCGAACTCTGGGAAGAGACAAAGGTGGATGAAAATGGCATGTGGTGAGAATCCGAAAAGAAGGTATGTGAGCAGACCAGATGCGCCGAAGTCAAGAATGGGGCTAGGTTATCTTTTCCGCGAATACATGCACAGGGCTACTAAATTAAAGAATGCACAAGATGAATGGTGTAAAAACATCTCTAATAAGATTGTTCCTGAGGTTCCTTTTCCTTACGAAGTTGAGATTGAAATACTTGTGGCTCTTTTAAGGGGGCAAGTGCTTAGCAATGCACATTGTTACGAGACATTTGACATTGAAACCATATTAAGACACGCAAAGGAATTTGATTTTGAAGTGAATGCTCTTCACCATGCCTTGGATGCTTACAGAATTCCGAAAATTTTGAAAAGTTTAGATTGGAATATTACAATAGCAACGTTCAGTACATTATGGGGATTTAAGAAAGAAGCTAATCAAGCATCACTGTTCAGCCCAGGTATCCTGGAAGCTAATGACATCGACGTTGTCATCACAACTGATCATCCGGCACTCCCAGGGCATTCCTTGATTTACCAGGCTCAAGTTGCACACAATTATGGACTTTCAGCGGAAAAGGCATTTGCAAGTGTAAGTGGCCAGCCGGCGAAAGGGTTAGGTCTTGACCATAGAATTGGATTCTTGAGAAAAGGATATGATGCCGATATTGTTATCTGGAATAAACATCCGCTACAAGCTGGTGCTAAACCACTCAAAGTATTCATTGACGGTTTTACCAAACTGGATCTTGAAGTACCTGATAAGACTGAAATGCTAAACGCTCCTGCTTCTAAATTCTCTCAAAACTCACAACATGCATCAAATGTTACAGCTAGAGGTAGTTTTCTAATTTCTGGTATACGGTCTTCCTTTGTTAAGGATTTGAACTTCGTGGATTCTTCCCATGAGATCTTTGTTAAAAATGGTGAAGTATTGTGCATCAATCCATCTTGTGCCCAATTTTACGAAGGAGAGTCAAATCTCCATAAAATTGAGCTAGAAGATGGATTTATCATGCCTGCAATAGCTTCTTTAAGTAATAGCCATGGCATAACGGAGATAGACTCAGAGATCAGCACTGGTGATGGCGACTCGAGAGAAACGATTAAGCTAGATATGCATGATCCGGAGAATATTCTATACGCCAAAGACGGGTTAATATTTGGATCTGAGCATTTGAGAAGAGCTTTAAACTCTGGTGTCTTGAATATAATTACACCACCTTTTAGATCGGAGGGGAATTTGTTTATTACGGGAGTGAGTACTGCATTCAGGAGTAATGGAAATTCATTGGAAGATATCATCAAATCCGAGGTTGCACTTCATGTGACAGTTGGTGACCTTGGAAGACAACCAAATGTTCCAACAATATCTTCACAAATTAGACTTTTAAAGAGGTTACTTTCTGAAAACAAAGATAAAGATAATGTGTACGGAAGAGTCGCAAGAGCGGAATTACCGCTAGCTGTACACGTGAATAGTAAGGACACAATCATTCATCTTTTGAAACTTAAGAGAGAGATAGGCTTCTATCTAGTGATTATTGGGGGCGTCGAAGCACATTTGATATCAGAACAACTCAAAGAGGCAGAAGTCCCAGTGTTAGCTAACAGCTGGAGGTGTCAGCGTAAATTTTGGGACGAACGTCGGTGTTTAACAGGAGTAGGCTCCCAAAGTACAATTCTCGGAGAGTTGTATCGCTCAGGTGTACAAGTTGGGCTTGGATATGCAGAAGATCAACTGATCAGACTTGCTGCAGATGAGGCAGCTTCTGCAGCAGGACTTTCTAACTTGACTAGATCAGCGATTGTCGACATGGTATCTTATAATATCTACAGCATCTTCAACATGAGCATGCCAAAGAATTCATTTCTCATCAGCGAGCATTTTCCATTGGACTACGGATCTCATTTGATTGGAATTGTGGAAGAAGATCACGTCGTTGAAATGTACCCACAGCCAGAGCCTAATTTCGATTTTTATCACTAGACAAAAAAATAAATCTTTTTTTGAAGCACCCTTATCATTAGTAAGTCACGACTTCATAGTGCGATACGAATAGAGGTATCTTTCACAGCTATCAATTGGGGTACTAGAGTCTCAGCACTCGACAATGTGTAGTAGCACTTATTATATTGTAGAATTGTACCCACTTTAATATTTTCCCAATTGGGAAGCTTCCAGATCTGGAATAATCACTCTGTGCTAACCAAGCTTATCAACTGTGTTTTGACACTATATCTCTAATGCAAACCTTGTACTTCACTAGATAATTCTTTATATATGTAGGTGATTGATCATCTTTCGTTGTTTATCAGAAGATGCTAAAGGCCAGTATTTTCTACTAGAGCAGGCTTATACAAAAGGCTCAATTAGGTCTCTATCAATTTTTTTTTGTTAATTAGCGAGGCTGAAACGATGATCTCCGAGACGAAAGAAGCAGAAGAGATCACAGAAAAGACTTATTCTGGAGTTGGTGAAGCAGATGATGTTACTGATAGATACACTCCAGAAAGTGCTGATGTTGCTATTGGTATTGCAGAAAAATATCAGGGACTGGAATATACTGAGGAGGAGGAGAAGAAAGTTGTTCTTAAAATTGATCTCCACTTGATGCCGTTTTTGATCATATCTTATTTCCTACAGTTCTTGGATAAAGGAGCCTTGTCACAGAGTTCCGTTTTTGAGTTAACAGATAGTATAAAGTTAGTTGGGCAAGAGTATTCATGGGCTGGTTCCATTTTTTACTTTGGATATCTAGCTGGTCAACCTTTTGCTAGTTATATGTGCCAACGGTTTAGCATTTCCAAATTTGTTGGAGCATCCCTAGTGATGTGGGCTATTGTACTGATATGTACTGTTGCTTGTAAAGATTTTTCAGGCTTAGCTGCTATCCGTTTCTTTTTGGGTCTTTGTGAAGCTTCTGTTTCACCATCATGGGTTCTTTTAACTGGTTCTTGGTATCTACAAAGTGAACAGTCAGTTCGTGTCTCCTACTGGTACTGTGGCAATGCATTAGGTGTTCTAGTTGGTGGGTTGATTGCCTATGGACTAGGACACATCAAATCGTCTCTTCCACCTTGGAAATGGTTTTACATAATCTATGGTATATTAACATTTTTCTGGGGGATCCTAGTGTTTTCTTTGCTGCCAGATTCTATTCCAAATGCCAGATTCTTGAATGAAAAGGAAAAATACATTGCTGTTGAGAGAATCAGAAAGAATAAGACTGGGGTGAAAAATCAGGTTTTCAAATGGGATCAGGCTAAAGAAACATTGCTAGATGTTCAAATATGGATAATCGCGCTGATAGAATTTGCAGGATGTTTACCTGCCAGTGGAATATCGGTTTTTGGTTCTTTGATCATCAAGTCATTTGGATTTACATCTTTCCAAACAGTCCTTATGAATATGCCAGCAGGTGCTGTTCAGGCTTTTTTCCTCTTAGGAACCGGTTTTTTCTTGAGATACTATCCAAACTGTGCTTGCTGGGTTCAGTCTGTAGTGATGATTCCTTGCTTGATAGGCACTTGCATCGTCAAATACATTCCAAACACTACTGCGAGAAGAAGGGGTGGTAAGCTAGTTGCTTTTTGGATCCAGTATGCCAACACAGGGTCTGATGTTGCATTACTTACACTCATGACTCGTAACTTATCTGGATACACAAGAAGAGTCACCGCAAATTCTATGGTATTCATCGCATATTGCGTGGGTATGATAGCTGGTCCTCAGTTTTTCCTCACATCACAAGCTCCTGGATACGCTACGGGATTCCGCATGATGATTGTGTGCTGGGTTATCATGATGGTGCTGCCAATGGTCCTCTTAGCATACTATAAGTACGAAAACAGGCGGAGAGATAAACTCGAAGGCCTTAATGGTCAAGAAGGGATGATTGATGTCAAAGACGAGGACTTCCTAGATTTAACGGACAGAGAGCAACGCGGCTTCAGATACTCGTTGTAGGTAGTCACTAGTCGTGGGTAGTGTCGTGCATAAATATCGTTGTTTCTGATTTGAGTAATACACATTGTTTAAGTTCACATTAGTAAGTAAGCACAGAGAAGCAGCTATAAATAACTCATGTTTCCGCTATATGAATAGCCGAAGTCGAACGTTCAAGTGGATTGGTGATATCAGTACTTGCTGTTTCACAAGTATATAGAGGACTCAGGGGACCGCTACGATGTCTTCGGCGGAAGATCAGACTTACTACACGAAGGGTTTCGATGCCTCTATAGCAAATACCCACATGGACAGGGACACCTCAAACTGTTGTGGTTACATGCTAAGATATATCAAGCCCACAGACATAATCTTGGACGTTGGAAGTGGTCCTGGTACCATAACTTATGACCTTGGAACGCTTGTCAAGAAGGGTATGGTAATTGGTGTCGAACCTACAGAGGAGGTGGTCAAATACGCCGAGGAAAGACGTCCAACTGACTCGGATAATGTCACCTTCCAGGTTGCATCCGCATACTCCCTTCCCTTCCCAGACGAGCACTTCGACCTTGTGCATTCTCATCAGGTACTGATACATCTCGAAGACCCAGTGAAAGCTGTTACTGAGATGAGAAGGGTTCTAAAGAAGGGGGGGTATCTTTGTGCTCGAGATGCTGAGATTAAATCCACCATTATTTACCCAGAAAGATATGACCACAAACTAAACTACTTTTTCAAGAAAATCAAAGGCAGGAACACTTCACACACGGCAGGATCTCGTCTGAAACACCTGATGTTCCAAGCAGGCTTTTCACATGACTGCACTGATCAAAGCTTCTCAACTTGGTGCTATTCAACTCCTGCAGAACGAGAGCACTTCGCTGAGAAGTATCTCAAGAGATTGCAGAACGTGCCCTTCGATTCTTCAGACCTGTACAGCAGGGACGAGATAGCAGAGACGCTCAATGAATGGGCAGATGATGAGAAAGCTGTTTGTGTCCTCATCCATGGTGAGGTCATTGGGAAGAAATAAACGAAAAAAATCATCTTATTAATTTGAAGTAGTTGCTAAATCTAAGTGGAACTTTTCACAAATAATACGTCTAGATTCATACAACATCTTATGCGATCCCCGACCCATGTATCTCTTTATCACCATGGTGGATATAAATTGAGCTGGAGCTCATCGCACGCTTCCTAATCAGGTAATTTGCTTTATATGAAAATTCATTTTTACTGTCCCGTAAAAAAATATTTTGTTCGTCTCTTGATAAATCAATAGCTGTTGAAGACTGCTACATTTCTTTGACGCTAGAATGGCTACGGATATCGTGCGAGTCATTCACTCACAACTACTCCTGTCAGTTCCCGTTGGGGATCTCCAGCTTAGATCTGCGGATTCGAAGGACTGGGAAGCTTCCGTACGCCTGTTAAAATACATTGCTGGTGGAGAGCACTACAAAGTGCTATTAGATCCCTCGATCAAAGACACACTAGTTATCCATTCTGATGTGCTACATAGCAGCTGTTCTACTTTCAATCAGTCTTTATCTGACTACTGTAAAAGGGTGATTGGATCTCTTGGAAAATCTCAATCTTTGTTCATAGCCGTTGCTCAACTTCAGCTGTTTGTCCAACACAACTTCACTGGACCACAATCACCTATTAACTCATTCGACTATTTTTATGCCAATACGTCTTTTAAAGTAGAGCAGATACAGGCTTATTCAATAAAAGCTTTATGTGCTTATGGACAAACAGCCTATGAGGACTGTGAAGATCCGTTATTTCTATTGTTCTCGCTCCACCTTCTAGAACAGCTTTCTGGTGCTAAACAATCGTTATTGTTGAATAATTTTGATACTAGTGAGCAATTCATTGATGATATTCGAGTTGAAATTAATGACCCACTTTTGGCTGCTATCAATTGGTGGAGGTGCAGAGCAATCCAAATTCAAATATCATTATACCCTGAGTTTTCTGGCCCACATATCGCAGTTTCTTCGTCTATATTCAATGAATCCCTCCTTCACTCATTGTGTTTTGAGTTGGATGAAAGATTGCAAAAAGATCTTTCAATAATATTCAACTTGGAAAAAACTAAAACGCTAATTGATTCAAATCTGGAACACTTAGTTTTACCCAATCTAATACAAGCACAGAAGATTACAAACTTTGAATTTGTATTGACCGGTGCAAGGGCAAAGAGGACCAAATTTCAACAAGAAGCACATTCAGGGTTGATCATTTTAGCAAAGAGTAATTATTTCACCTTTATCGATCAAACGAACAAAAGTGATAAAGCTCCAGAGACTTTTGATCTTAATTCTGATCTATTACTGGAAAAGCCTTATTTTGAGTCTATTGCAGATGAGCCTTTAGATGAACAAATCTATAAAAGGCAAAAAACAGATAGTCAACATATAGACTATGATAAGCTATTGCCCGTTTCTTTACGTCAAGAATATATTCCGCAAGAGCTACAGAAACTGGATCCAAATAATCAGCCGAACCTTTCTGATTTTGACAATCTTCAATTGATTTTGCGCTTATACACGCTCAGAAACACTTCACCAGCAAAAGATACACTTACTGATCTGCAGTCAATGAGCCTTATTTCGCGTATCCTATATCAAAATGACCCAACTGCCGTTAATTATTCAATATTTGCACGTTCTCTATGGGAAAGATCAATAATTGAAACAACAAAGGCGCGTACTATCGAAAGGGGTATTTTACAAATGCAATCACTGGTCGAGGAAATTGGCTTAAAAATCAAAGCAAAGTATATACCTGCTTCTAGAGAAAAAGAAATTATTTCTAATGCTCGGTTAAGATACATATACCAGCTTCCATCTTTACCACGTTGGCACTTGGATATGAAGTTGGCAGAAACTTACCTATCATTAGGTATTGTCAAGAGTGCAATTGAAATTTACGAACGTTTACATTATGAGACAGAAGTTGCCCTGTGTTACGCTAGTATTGGTGAAGAACAAAAGGCTGAACAAATCATAAGAAACAGGATCGACCAATACCCTGACGATGCTAGAGCAATATCGATTCTTGGAGATTTGACTCAAGATCCACGGCTATGGGAGAAAGCTTGGGACGTTGGTAAATATGCAAAGGCAAAGTTTTCACTGGGGAAGTACTACTTCTATCCTCCTGATGGTGTGCTGAAGAATATTGACCTTGCAATCAAACATATACATGATGGGCTAAGTATTAACCCTATTAACAATGAGCAGTGGTTCTTCTATGGATGCCTTGGACTTGAATCTTCACAATTCAATTTGGCTGCTGAAGCCTTCACTCGATGTGTTGCGTTGGATGACACAAATTCAAGTTCATGGTCAAATCTCAGCACTGCACTGCTGAAACTTAACAAAGTTAAAGAGGCCTTTAGTGCCTTAAAGAAAGCCACCGTCGTTGATGATAGAAAAAATTGGAGAATTTGGGAAAATTACCTAGTAGTAGCTGCTAGATTAGGTGAATGGAACGATGTTCTAATAGCATGCAAACAACTCGTCAGTTTCAAGAAGGGAAAAGTTGGTGAAGGTTCAATTGATATTCCTGTGGTCGAAAAGCTAGTCGAGATTATGACCTCAAGTCCATATCCTGATGATCCTGCAAAACTGAGCTTTTTCCAAAGATCTTGCATAGAATTCACTACAGTTACGTTACCTGCAGTTATAAATTCGTCTTCAAGACTATGGAGAGTCATTGCTCGCGTCGAACTTTGGAGGAAAAGACCTTGGGCCAGTCTAGATTGTCATGAAAAAGCTTATAGGGCTCTTTTGCATAACCCTAACTTAGACTCTGACGAGGGCGTATGGAATGACTGCGTTGAAGCCTGTTCAGATTTGGTTGCTGCTTATGAGTCATTGGGGGAATTACCAGGTAAGCATGGGGCTGGTGATTTGGTCTGTAAAGATTGGAAGTATAAGTCCCGTTCCACTATCAAATCTCTATTAAGCAAAGGTAAAACCTCATTTGAAGATTCAGATGGTTGGAATAAACTACAGGAGCTAAAATCAAGTTTTTGAATCATCATTCATCATCGACTGTGATTTTAATAAAATAAAAATTATCATGAATACCTGTAGAGTACAACATTCGTAAAATTTCTCATTCGTCATCAGCACTCTTTTCCACAAGAAGAGTACCCTCACTCACCTCTATGGTGGCATCTTCTGATTTTTGTCTCAGCTTTGTAACCAAAACAGCAGTTGATTCGAGTTTACTTTCCAAAAATGAACCCACTGGAAAAACTAATGATTTGAAGGTAGAAGCAATGAATCTAATAAGTTCAAAGATTTTAATGTGATTCAAAGATTTACTGAAAACGTTAAAAATTGAAGTAGATGCAGAACGACTTGCTTCAGAAATTTCAAATCTCAGACACCAAATAAAAGCAAAAATTGCATATGGATAAAAATTCTTTTCGAGAAAACATTCCTTTCCTAATGACACGAAGATCAATATTTCAAAGTAGGAAGCAACAATCAAAATCGGAATCTCGAAATAGTTTATCAATGGTAAAATTGCATCCGATAACGCTGTGTTAGGGAATACAAATGTTGTCAAAAAGTTTGTTATGTTCAATAAGGAATAAAGGTAAAATGGTACTAGTTTGATAATGGACTTTGAGGTTGTGAGCCAAAGCAATGAATAACCAAGCAAGTGAGAGTTTTCATCCTTCAAAAGTTCAGATAAAGGGATTACCAAGTGGTCAATATGATCAGTTTTCGAATCCCCTAATTCTTGTGTATCCAAAACATCTTCCTCATCAAATTGAGAAAGACTCGATCTATAAATCACAACCAAATAAGTTAAAACCGAACTCCAAACAGAGATGTAGTATGAAAATTTATTGAGGCGCTCATGCCCATTTAACCATAATGTTAAAGCAAATACTGCTGTCCCCAAAATTGTCAATACATGAGAAAGCGCCCAGAGGGTTTGTAATCTGAATACACTATCCGCAAAAGATCTTAAAACCTCAAAAATGGGTTTTAACTGTTCCGTTAATTCTTCCACTTCGGGATCCAACTCCAGTGAATCTATCGTTTCCTCTGACATTGAAGTGGGTGTGGCTATATCCGTTTTCATGTTTAGCAAGTGATGAAAGTCAACAGTCTGGTTTGTTCCTCTTTCGAAGATATCTGATCTGCACAAGGCTTCGGCCTCTCTTGGATTTTTTTTTCCTTCTGTGTTGGGGGTCTTAAAAAATGCATCAAATTAACACAAAAACCTAGTTCAGATAATCATACATCTTCAAAGGTGGAAAAACAAATATCAAGTGATAGCGAGCTTTACGACAAGGTATCAATTCAGTTTCCGTGTAGTTATTCACTTCTTGTTCATAGCTTAGATTCAAATATGTCTCTTCTGTACCACCATGTTATCGCTACATTGGCCCTATGCATATCTAATCCTTCACTTACTAGTCTCCATAGTCTTTGCTCCAGTAAATCTCTATCTTTAGCTCCCTGTATCAATTCCCAGACATTGTCTAACCATACTTCAAGAGATTGAGGATCAACGTATACTAAAACATCAATCAGAGAAATTATGATCCCGGATCTAATAGTATGACTTTCTTTTGGCATTGGTAACTCGGGAGAATTGAGGGCGGCAAGAAACAAAGTATGCAGTAACTCTCTACTATTGTCTTTATTCAGATAGAAGGCTTTTGATGGTGCAAATACAGACTGTGCAATGAGTTCCACAGCAATAGCCAATTGGGCGGATGATATCAGAGATGGATATTGAGACAGCAGAATCTGTAGGTAAGGGATTGCAGCTGCAGCTGCAGTCACTGAATTTCTCGGTAATGAAAGAGACGCCAGCACAACCGAGTGGGCAGACTCCAGTATAGATTGGTTTTGGGAATACAGTAGTTTTGAAGCAAGTGGACCTATAAAGTCATGGTAATAATCCTCAGATGAATGTGGAACTAGCTTCTCCAGAAAATTCAAAGTGAACACAGCCTTAGAGTTTTGATAAAGATTGTCTTGAGAAAGGTTTAAACCTTGAATCATAGTTTTTCCCAGTTGTTCTCCTCCTCCAAATTGGATCACGCCATCTAGGGCAGCTATGTAGACAAAATTGTAAGCAGTAAAGCCAGCATTACCAATCTTCTCGAGAATGAAGTTGAGGTGATACAGAGACAACAATACCTTGTCAAGGATCAACGGGTACTCTTTTCTCTTGAGTCCATTATATAGTTGCATGGAAAATGTCACCACTCCTTGAAACATTATAACAATAGCAAATAATATGCTTTTTAACACATTCCATGATTCAGGTGATTCAGTTGTTCTCTTGTACAAGGTGGTGGCATATGACAGAATTACATTCAGCAAGTGATTTAGTTCATCAAACTGAACGTGAACAACACTATTTTCAATGACAAAAGCCAGTCTATTCAAATGTTTCAGTACTGGCGTGTGAAAATTCTTTGCTAAAATATCAGTGTCTGCATCCAATCCTTGCTTGAAAACAGTGTGAAGGGTAATGTCTAGGACCAGTTTATGGGGTAGTCTTTGCTTTTGACTCTCGCTCCAAAATGGCAGCGAACATCCTATCGCAATCACCATCAACGATCCTATGGTTTGAGTTTGCGGTTGAGAAAACGTTCTATTGAGTAATTCTAGGTTTAGCGATGCGAGCGAATCATAACTCTTGTTGAAATATATCCGAGTCTCAGGAATAGCATGTAGTTCTAGTTCAGTGCGCGATAGAAGAATACCCGTTACAGTGAGAATTTTCCTCCAGTCATCAACAGGCATCTCGTATATGGTAGTGATTATGCAATGGAAGAAGTTTGTGAGCGGTAGAAAGGGCTCGCTAACTCTAATCTTCGAATCGAAAACCGATTTTAATGCTTCAATAACAGTGTAGCTATCAAGAGTACCGTTGAAGACAGTATCATTCTTTAGAAATGCAACTGTCAAATTCTTCAAGTTATCTTCGTTCCTGATTTTTGGAAAATAATTAACAACATAAGATAGTATCTGCAATGGCTTGATGGATGTGGAATTCTGCGTCAATGCAGATAACAGTAGATGAACATCGCGAGAGTCTGGTAACGCAAAGGCAGACGACTGAACGTAGGGCTGCTGCTGGAGTCTTTTCTGAACCTCTCTGCCCTGCTTCCCAAGTTTTGCTGCCAGCATGTTTGAGACCTTCAGGTATGGATCAGGGGCTGTCACTAGTGCTTTCTCTCCAGCAGTTCAAGCTCTGAGGCCTTTGTCGATTCGGCACTTTGCTTTGATTCTTCCCTATCTTTTCTGAAGTCTGGAGAAGGGCATCAGACACTTTTTACCCGGATTCAAAGGGGAGTGTGTCTCTTACTAATTATTACGTCAGAATTGGTATTCTAAGTCAAATCCTGCTTCAAGTGTCAAACAAATCAAACAAGAAGCATACGTAGAGCTAGAGTTCGCAAGGGGAATACTCAGGAGACCGGCGATAATATGAGCTGCTCGCTTCCGAGTGGATTCACAAACACACCAGTTTCGAAATATGCAGCATATGCTACGCTTGCACTCCCACTGGTGGCGTCCCTAACAAGCACGAAGTACATCTACTATCTAAGCTATGAGCCATTCATAGTTCCGTACCACCAGCTATGGAGGATTCTCACCTACCAATTGGCATTCGTGAATGAATCAGATGTTCTTCTTGGTCTAGTGCTTTTATACCAGTTTCGGAGCTTGGAGCGGCTGTATTCTGCGCACAAGTATCTTAGCATAATCATTGTCCTTTACTTATACAACATACTGATAGTGACGTTATGGACCAGCGTGAAGTTTTATACACAGCTAAAGCCTTTGAATGGGATAAGCTCTGGTCCAGTAAGCGTACTTTTTGGACTGCTATCCCAATACAGAGAACACATACCAACAATCTATAAATTTGAGATTTATGGAACAGGAAACAACAAGATTGTTCTGACGGATCAATTTTTGATCTATCTCTTGAGTTTCCAACTACTCATTTCTCAAGGGTTCAAAAGTATAGCTAGCGGGGTATTGGGCTGGATATTGGGTGATTTAATCATCAGAAGTGTACTACCGGGCAAAAACTGGAGATTACCATTGTTTAAAAGGATATCTAAAGAAGTGAGGGAAGAAACGCCGGCCTTGTCTACTACGGACGATGAAGATGCTGCAGAAACAAGACCATTGAGTACACAATTCCTGGATGTCCTCAGAAGATGAAAAGGAACAACGAGTTCTAACTAATGACTATATTTTTAAATTTTTGGTGCCTTCTTCAGCTAATCTCAAACTCTTTCTCCTCTCTACATCCCAGTTATATAACCTTGCGCTGTTGACTTCCATTGTAGTTATATTCTCTCTAAGATACTCCGCGTCTTCTTCAGATATCTGGAGATTCTCTTGGGCTATTTTCAATCTATGTTGCAATAACTCTTGTGCTTCGTCTATAGGATACTCCAGCATCACATCAGCGCCTAACCACAGCAAAACATTGTCCGTTGGCTCAATCTCTGCAGTAGTATATAATGTGTCGTTCAGTTCGTAATTTGTCTCAAATTTCTCATTCTTAGACTTCAAGTATTCAACCATGTCCAAAGTATCTTTGACCTCGGGTATCTTACTTTTGTATTGCCTGATTGCGTTCAGCTTACTTTGCTCCATGTATTTGTACTGCTGTAATCTCTCCTGGAAAAGACCCATAAGTTTGTCAAAGTCTTTTGGATCTTTGAGATAGTCATCAACCTTCTCTATGAAGGGAGCTTGAGGAATCCCTCTTGGGTTCTTCTCTGTGCTAAATATGCACTGTTAGCAGCAAATACACGTTCTGGCAATGAGTGAGCTTTAACGCCAAGCTGCATTGGCATTACTTACGAATTGAATAAATTCTCCATCCTATTAAACTATGCTTGTGCCTTGTAATTTAATGTCTTCTTCCTCTTCCCAGTACTACCTATTAACCGTATCCTCTTCAGATCATTTGGTTTATTCGACTTTGGTTGGGATTTACTGAATAATGTGCTCTTAACAAATAGTGTTTGAGCCCTTTTCACAAATCACGTGTGTCTTTTTCTTTTCTATTTTTCTACCCTAACAAGAATCAAATGAAAGTCACAAATGATGTTCTTTTGAGATTATTATTTTTTTTTGGTTAATGCACTCTCTTTTTCACAATTCTTTCCTCCGTTAAAAAAGTAGTATTGAAAAATTCAATTTTGGTTCATTGTAAAAGAGAAATTTACCATCACCATCAAGAAGCGAATTAGTCAAAAATGGGTAGAGATCATTTCACTAAGCAGCATGCAAGATCGGGTCACCGTGAAGCTCCAAAGTCTGACAACGTATACCTTAAGTTGTTGGTCAAGCTTTACACTTTCTTAGCCCGTGAGTATCTAGGTTTTCATCAATGTCAAAACATTTTGGTTTCAGTCGTTTGATTATATGAAGTTACACTTCTATGATTCTTCTTTGAACCACACGAGGGCTATCTGCACTAGTTTGTGTTCAGACTAAGTTCCGTCCAGTAAGTCCTTGCCGTTGAATTACTGCTGTTGATGAAAGATATCAACACTCGAGCAGCAATACATTCGGCGAAGGTTTGGTGACGTTCTGCGAGTGCAATCAGATTGTGCGACATTTGAGCAGAATTAGAAGATGTTTTACTAACCAAGTCATTATAGGCCGTACTGATTCTCCATTCAACAAAGTTGTCTTGAAGTCTTTGTTCTTGTCCAAAATCAACAGACCACCAGTTTCCGTCTCACGTATTGCTCGTGCTTTGAAACAAAAGGGTAGTTCTGAAAAAACCATAGTTGTTGTTGGTACTGTTACTGATGACAGCAGATTGTTGTCTTTCCCAAAAGCAACTGTTGCTGCTTTGAGATTCACTGCAGGTGCTCGTGCTACAATTGTCAAAGCTGGTGGTGAAGCCATTACTTTGGATCAATTAGCTACCAGAGCTCCAAAGGGTCAAAACACTTTGATCATCAGAGGTCCAAGAAACTCCAGAGAAGCTGTCAGACACTTTGGTATGGGTCCACACAAAAACAAAGCTCCAAGAATCTTGTCTAAAGGTAGAAAATTCGAAAGAGCTAGAGGTAAAAGAAGATCTAGAGGTTTCAAAGTCTAAATTAGGTAATACTACTAGCTTGTTCCAATCAAAATTGTATAATTTAATGGTTTATCTGTATGACAATTCCTCGACATTTTTTCCAATGTCCCGTAATCTGATTTTACTGTGATTGTTTTTCAACCGAACAACTAGTCATTATGCCCTATCGTTCATCATATTATATGCACTTTTATTATTATTATAATTATTATTATTATTATTATTATTATTATTATTATGAAAATATGGAAGATCGTCTTCTGCTAAATTTATCAAAGTACTGTTTTAAGCAATCCAGGCTTAGAAAATTCCAATCCACTTCACTTGAGAGATATTTCCATGAATCAGGCGCTACATCTCTCCTGTACAACTCTATTTTCTTGTAATCGGGGCCAAACTGGCCGTTCGTGATGTCGTAAGAGAGTAATCCTTTCTGTAATGCGTAGGAGTCCTCGATGATGCTCCATGCCATCAATGACGATATCATGTTGACGCTGTGGCCTGTTCTTTCTGTATAGAGTTTTGCCAAAACTCGAAGCACTAAGAAGCTTGTATTATACGCAAATTCGTTCTGTTTGCCATAAACCAGTTTAAGCGATTCTATTTTGCCCAATCCTTTCATGAACAGCACTATCATCTCATATTGATCAGTGGTAAATGGGCCAGCAAACGCTCTTTCAATTATCTCCAGCTCTAGAGTGCACTGTCCACTCCCTGGATCCTGCAAATCATAAACTCCGGGTAGTGAACGTAATAGTGCTAGGTCAATTGTCAATTTCCTCAAACTTTTGAGTGCGCTGATTGTGCTGAGAAACTCGTTGAGAAAAAATGTGGTGCTTTCTTGCGAAGGGAGCGTAATCAACTGGCATCCATCTGATTCTCTGATAACTGTAAAACTGAGTGTTTCTAATGACATCCTCGAAATAAATTCCAACAATTCATGGGTCCTGCAAAAGTTGGACTCACCTCGAAGTATCACATTCAACTCGACTATTGATCCAAACTGCGACAGAGAACTGAAAGAAGAAATCACGCTGAAATCGACCACCAGGTCTAGTCTCATTACGTCGATGGTGTGGGGGAATATTGGCTGTGAGTAAAGCATCAGCGCAACGTGGTTCAGCATTGTCAAATGGGTGACACCTTGCAGCTTGACATATTTGTTCCCAAGGATATTTAGAGAAAAAAGATTCGTGAAAGACGACAGGTCCTCTGTAGCGCTGGATATCTCAAGCTCTTTCACATATTGCTCAAATCCTTGGATTGCATGTAGTTTCTCCGCTTGAACTTCAGCTGAGAGGCCCTCCCCCTCCTTGTTGCGTACTATTGAATAAAAGGCAATGAACAAAGGAAATAGCTTTGCTCTCAATGCTCTATTGACTTGCACATACTTCACTAGATACGTATTATACCTAAATGCATATTCAGGGTGGATTTTTATACACTCGACAAGATCAATAATCCTCAGCAGTATCTCAACAGGAAGCCTATCGATCATTGGATCCTGTACTGAACTCTCCTTTATGATTCATCTACTTCCAAATGCGGGATAAACATTGGCCTTGAATCGCACCCTAATTAGATGTCAGGTGCCACGTTTCGTTTTTCTACACATCCGGACACCTGTGTTTTTCACCAGAAAACACAGTCTCGATTGATATTCATGATGTTTTTGGAGTCTTTTTGAAAATTGAAAAAGGTAAAAATCAACTTGATAATAGTAACAATATCATATAGTAAAGAATAACCAAAATGCCAGGTGTTTCCGTTAGGTATGTAACCCAGACTGTTAATGAGAAAGTAGAGAGTTATTTGATGAGTTCGATTTGTTCGTTTTGGTTCATTTTAGCTCATTTTGGGAGGAGTGTTCAAGACATATGAAGAGGAATTCGATCTTGTTCGATGATGGCGACGATCAGAAAATATCTAGGGTTTGACCTAGTAGCCTCGAAACCAATAATTGAAAGGTGATGCTTTACAATCGACCTGTTTGAAAGTCACGAATATTCAAATAGAAAACCTTCAAGACCATTGGCAAATGTCCAACGATGAACTACGCTAAATGAAGGTTACGGATAGCACAACTAGCGTCTCAGATTTCTCCGCTAAATGGAAAGTTTTTTTTACTAACAAATATTATAGAGACGTTCCAGCTCAAGATTTCATCAACGCTTATGCCCAATTCTTGCAACGTCAAGGTAAACTTGAGGTTCCAGGTTACGTTGACTTAGTCAAAACCTCTGCAGGTAATGAGTTACCACCACAAGAAGCTGAGACTTGGTTCTACAAGCGCGCTGCTTCCGCTGCTCGTCACATCTACTTGAGAAAGACCGTCGGTGTTGGTAAATTGAACAGATTATACGGAGGTGCTATTAACAGAGGTGGTAGACCATCAAAGCACGCTGATGCTTCAGGTTCTGTTAACAGAAAAGTTTTACAAGCCTTGGAAAAGATTGGTATTGTTGAAATTTCTCCAAAAGGTGGTAGAAGAATCTCTGACAACGGTCAAAGAGATTTGGATCGTATTGCTGCTCAAACTTTGGAAGATGAAGAAGATTAATTGTTTTATCTTTATTAATGTATAAATAATATATATCTTGGGGTTTTTTAAAAAAAAAATAACAAAGCATTAACGTGAACTGTTTCAAAACTATTTTCGCTTGTAGAAAGATATCGTTTCCTTATACATGTGGAGTATCTGGTGTGTTGAATAATACTTATTGCAGTTGGCATCAATCTCCAAACCTTACCTGGGACTCGTATTTATACAGTGATATTTGTGTCCATACGTGTGTAGGCTGTTCCAAATAGTTCGATATCAGCTAGGGTTTGTTCGGTCGCATCTATCAGATTTGGCGTTCCTGCTACAACTTCTAAAGGCTGAGGTTAAGATTACCTGCCACAAGAGACATTCAGTCATTCATCTAGGATGTAGCCGAAAATAGTGTAGCAGCTTCCCGCTATCTGGTGTCAAAGCAGTCTGTTTGATATAACCGTTGAACCTATATCTAGAAATTTGGTTGCTGGTTCTTAGGCAGAAAGCGTCCAGTATGCCGCTAAACATAGCATTATGTCTTCAAATAGTGCTGAATACAACACTGCGGCCGCTGCCTAGCTGAAGTCTATGGTACGTTCCTGCAGCTCAAACTCTTGTTTATTGTCCCAGGGGATAAAACTCTACTCTTTTATTATTGCTTGTTGTAGCAAGGACACCTACCTACTTTAAGCTACCTTTCCCACATTGACATATTCTGACATTACACCTAGCACTGCTATTAGAAGGAACCCTAGCCACGTGGAGAATTTCCAGCAACACTGTCAAAATCCTGTACACAAATGACCGAAAGAACAGTTGAAAAGTTCTTCTCGAGCATTTCAAAAAACCAATAAAGGGCTTCCCTGGGACACTGTCAATAACGAATTATACTATACATGCTTAGCACCATCATTCATCCCAACTAGTCTTATTCCTCTTCTCTAGATACCGCATTCTGCCAATTTTACAAGTGTCTTTGAATCGAGCTATTAAACTTTCTTTTGAGCTTTAAAAAAAAATTGAGTTAGTGCTTCAGTTTCAACTTGAAGCTACCAAAGAAAGGCAGTGAAGATCAAGAATAAATCGTTGATGAAACATCCTCACGGGTCCCTTATCCTTTTTAAAGTACACACACAGTCCTCTGCTTATGCTTGCTGCTAATTCTGGTGCTTCGTTCTAAAAATCTACTTGAAAAGCTCCCCTCCTCAAACGGGCTGACAGACATTGGGGATAAGTAATATCTAACAGGCCAATTCACCCAAGTTCAAACGTTCTGAAACTTCCATTTCTATCAACTAGAACAAATGTCTGACGTTGAAAGCACTCACTCCGCTTCCTCTTCGTCCTCCTCTGATAGCATTTCTCATTCCAACAATTCGTCCATAAAGACTGAGGGATTGTATGATCACCGTCTTCAGGCAGATACTTTGCCAATCCGCCAGGATTCCATAATTGCAGCCTCACTACCACCTCCTGCGATCCCTTATAGAAATCCTGTTTCACGTGCCCCAGTAGCTATGAGAATAATATCGACAAACTCAGATGATGAGGATGACTTTGCTATCCAAGATTCTCCCGTGCTGAATCCAACCTCAAACATTCGCTCAAATAGTAATGCAAGACCTTCCAGACTTAGCACTTCTTTATCGAATAGAAATACTAATATCAACTCTCGCACCAACCACTCTATTGATGTGGTCGGTAATGGTGGGTCTTTGGCTACTGCTGCGAGAAGAGATCGTTCCAGATCAAGATCAAGGTCCTTCACTGAACAAATTAGAACCCTTATCAACCCTCGTGATTCCGATCAGGAGCAACAGCATCATCACCAGGCAAACCGGTTATCAACTTCTTCGAAGCAGAGTAAGCCTACTTCAGATGGATCGCCAAATCTGCACCCCGTCAATAGAAGTCTGACACGCTCCTCCAGACTTGAAGATAATGACGCATCTGCAACAGGTGCTAACCAATTTGGTCAGGGCTTTGATCGTCGTCGTCGCTTAACAAAATCCTCTTTTGTCGATAGTGATGCTGACTCACATGCCTCGAGAGACTCTCAAGAAACTGAAGAGGATGTTTGTTTCCCAATGGTTCCTGAACACGTCAAAATTAACGGAATAGATTTCGATGAAATTGATGAGTTTATAACTGAATGTCGTGAAGAAGACCAGGCTTTACTTAAGGAACGTCTGATGAATACCTCTTCTGATTCCAGTTCTAGTCCAAAACTCAGCAGTGCTGCTAAAAAATATACACCAAACTTCAGAAATACTGAACAAAAGCCATCGCAACCTGAGACTGAAGAAGCAGGTGTTTCCTTTGGCAACAACCGGGTCGAAGGAGAAGATGTCGCACCTGATCGTTTCAGCTTCTTCTGCTCTGAGTCTGATGAAACCGTTCACGCTCCAGATATACAGTCATTGGTCAAACCTGGTCAATCCATCAAATCTTTATTCAGATCAGGGAAACCAACTTGGTGGTTGGACTGTATCTGTCCAACAGATGCAGAGATGAAATGCCTCGCGAAGGCTTTTGGAATCCATCCATTGACAGCCGAGGATATCAGAATGCAAGAAACCCGTGAGAAAGTGGAGTTGTTCAGATCGTATTACTTTGTTTGTTTTCATACATTTGAGAGTGATAAAGAAAGTGAAGACTTTTTGGAGCCAATCAACGTTTATATCGTTGTTTTTAGAGATGGGGTCCTTACTTTCCACTTCTCTCCAATTTCCCATGGTGCTAATGTTAGAAGACGTGTTCGTCAACTACGCGATTACGTTGATGTCTCTGCAGATTGGTTATGCTATGCATTAATCGATGACATCACAGATAGTTTTGCACCAGTAATTCATGCAATCGAGTATGAAGCTGACGCAATTGAAGATTCTGTGTTCTTGTCGAGAGAAATGGACTTCAGTAATATGTTACAAAAGATCGGTGAATCAAGAAGAAAAGTTATGACACTTATGAGATTATTATCGGGAAAAGCTGACGTTATTAAGATGTTTGCTAAACGTTGTCAAGATGAAGCGAATGGGATTGGACCTGCACTGACATCCCAAGTTAATTTTGCAAATCTTTCATCTGGTGGGCAAGTCCATTCGTCGCAGGCCCAGCCTCGTGCCGATATTGCCTTGTATTTGGGTGATATTCAAGATCATGTTGTTACTATGTTTCAAAATTTGTTATCTTATGAAAAGATTTTCTCGAGATCTCATTCAAACTATCTTGCTCAGTTGCAAGTAGAAAGTTTCAATTCGAATAACAAAGTTACCGAAATGTTATCAAAAGTGACTCTGATTGGTACGATTTTGGTGCCATTGAATTTGATTACAGGTTTGTTCGGTATGAACGTTAGAGTTCCTGGACAGGATGGTTCGAATTTAGGTTGGTTTTTTGGTATATTGGGTGTGTTGATCTGTCTAGTGTTATTGTTTAGCGTGTTAGCAAATTGGTGGTTAACTAGGAAAGCCAGAGAACAAGAAGAAGACAGACTCGGAAGTCAAAAAAAATCTATTCTGGGGTTTAGAAGAAATTCGAATCCAGCTGTGAGAGCCAAGTCAAATAGATCGATCTTGAGTTATAAGAGTTAGTGAGTTTTTCAAAGCCTCTGAAAAGATTCTATCATTAGAGTTGATTGAGTCCAAAGAAAAGGTTTAAGAAGATTAAAAAAGGTAATAAATGGGCAAAAGAATTTGGTTAACTCAAAACTTGTTTAGAGTTTTTTTTTTTTTTGGGTGGTTCGTTCTAGTTTAGTAATTATTTATTTCTCCTGTACTATTATTTGGTTACGCAATAGAAATGTTTTCAAGACGTGTATTGTAGCACCATTAAGTAGATCAACTCTTATGTTTTCTTTTTTTGAACTGATTCGATGGCTCTTCAATTGGAATTTTTAAAATGCCATCATCTTCACCATCAGGTCCATTTTCGTTATTGAAGACTTTTTTTCTCCATTCTCTAAGTCTTTTGGATTTTGTTATTTTTCTCCTTTCTTTCGTCTTCGCTTCTTTATTTCTATATGGTGCAAGCTTCTTCAACCCTACATATTCGTTCAAATCTTTGTCGTCCACTAAAAAAATCTCCCTTGTAGTTAAACCAAAAGATTCTGGGGAGACTTCTCTGTATTTGAACGTATTTTTCTTTTCCTTTGAGCGGCCTTCGCGTTCTTCTTCAATCTGATCTATGATTTTAAGCTTGTTTTCCTCAATCGCTTTAGTAGCCAATTCTTTTAAAATTTTCTTCTCTTTTTTTTTCTTATTCTTATCCTGAAGCGTTTCTTTTTTTGATTTCTGATGAGGTATTGCCTCTTCTTCTTGATTTACTTCAGTGAAATCAGCCATATCTCCTTCTTCTTCTTCACTACCAGCGTGGAAATCTTTCATGATTTCATCGTCTTCTCCCCATTCAGGCTTTTCGTTCGCATCGTTATAAAATTCGTCATTGAAAATCTCAGTTAAAACATCATCCCACTTGAAATCATCAAAATCTTGATCTAAAAGAGTATCACTCAACTTTTTAACCAGAGATTCGTTTATGTCTGCACCGTATTCTTTTCTAACTTGTTCTAAAATATCAGCTAATTTATTTATTTTTTCATTCTTTCTTTTGTTGATTTCCTTTTCTTTTTCTTCAGCTGCCTTTCTTTTCGTTTCCTTCTCGGCTTCTCTTTTCTTTCTTCGACTGCCTGTTTCGTCTCTTCTAACTGTTGCTTGATTTCTTGCGTAACTTATGATTTCTGCAGAGTTCGGATCTTCAAATCTAAAATTATACGCATTTTCGAACTTTTCAGCAGCCTCATCAAAATCATCATCGTCTTCACCTTTCTTATCCAAGTTGATAATTCTATCACCCTTATGTGGAACCCACGCATGCTGCTTGCTAAATTCTTCCAGAAACTTCTCTTCATTTTTATCTGGATTTGGAAGAACTCTCTGAGGAACTACCTCGACCGATTTTTTTTCCTTCCTTTTCATGAAATTCTCAGCTTCCGAATCTGAAGCATCTTCATCATCGTCACCAAATGCGTTTTTGATCTCAGATAATAGCTCATCACGAGTCTCCGCTTGTTCTTGGTCAAAGGTTTTCAGCTTTGGAAACTCGCCATCGTCATTTTCTTCCTTCTCCTCCTCCTCCTCCTCATCATCACTTTTGAAGGTGTTTCCAGCTAAGATATTCATTCTATGATAATCCTTAAGATAGATAGGTTTCTGCTTCTGAGACTTCCCTGAAGATGCGCTTCTCTCAGCATCCGTCTCACTGAAGAACTTCACTTCCGGGTTCAGCAACTTGCCCTTATCATCTTCTTTTAAAGCCCTCAAAACTTGATCTATACCTTGCTCGATTTCCTCTGTGATCAGCTCCCCATAGTCGTCCTCTTCTTCTGAAGTACTTGAAGCATCAGAATCAAACTCTTCATCTTTGAAATCTTCCTCATCCTCAATGTTCTCAGATTTATCTTCCCGAATTTCCGGCTTCTCTGATTTAGCTTGCTCTTCACGTGCCTTCTTAGCAGCAGACTTCTTTCTAGCCATTACCAACGAACCTTCCAATTCCTCCTTTTAGTTCCCTACTGCTACTCGTAGCTGATATAAAAAAAAATTTATGTGTGGTGCAAGACAGGAAAAAAAAAAAAAATTTAGAACCAGTGTGCTCCTAACGAGATGCGATGCTGTACTTTCCGATGCATCCTCAATAGGTAATTGGTACGTTTTGATATGGCAGTTAGTAGATTATGTAATATATTACTACGGTAGCGAGCCCCGCTTTTCATGATTCAAAAAGTTGAGCTCTAATTAGACAGCAAGATGCAGAGACGAGCAGACACATCTACCTGTGAGGAGTAGTCGAAGAGAAGAAGAGGATCGAAGCCGGTGAGTAATCCGAAAAGAGCCGTTGGAAGTCATTTATTAGTGACCTCATCTTGGGAACAACTCGGCTGAAATCATCAACAACACTTGAAATTGTGGTGCAGACGTACCTTTTTTGAGAAGGTGGGGCATGACTTGCAACACCATGTATGATAAGTGATGAAGGTCTAACAATACGAAGGGCCATTTGAGCCAGGAGCTGTGTCTCTAGTATTTAAACAAGACGAATCCCCCCTTCTTGTAGGTACATAACAGTAAAGAGGTTAGTGAAGTGTCATTGATATGCCTGCTCCACAAGCTCATTCTGCTCCACGCCTTCAAGGTGACACTATTAAAAAACTAAAGGCCATTGTCGATGATTCTGTAAAGGACACACAATACGACATACCTGGAGTCTCTGTTTCGATCACAAACTCTGCTGGTGATGACCTCTTTTCCTATGCTTCTGGATATACTGGAGCTGATGGGAAGAACAAGATTACCACTGATTCAATATTCTGGATTGCGAGCTGTACGAAGCTATTAGCTTCCATTGCATGCCTTCAAATTGTTGAGAGAGGTTTAGTAGATTTAGATTCGACTGAGCAAGTTGAAGAATACTTGCCTGAATTGAAAAATTTGCCAATCGTCTCTGATGATAAGGAAACCAATGGATTGAAATTAAGACCAAAGAAGAGCAAGATCACGCTAAGACATTTATTGAGTCACACATCAGGTTTAGGGTACTCCTTCTTTTCTGAGGTCTTGAATAAATACAAGGAGTTTTTCAACGTTGACGAATTTGATGTCTCACACGAACGCGAGATCTTGTACCCTTTATTATTTGAACCTGGTTCTAACTGGACATACGGTGTGGGAATTGACTGGGCAGGCGCTCTCTTACAGAGAGTAACTGGCCAATCTCTCAACGATTTTATCACTCAGAACATCCTAACTCCTTTAGGCGTTGAAGAAACTGGGATGGAGCCAGGTGACGCATTGCGTAAAAAATTCGTTGAAATGAACTTCCGTAATAATAAGACTGGTCAACTCACAACTACCGACCACATTTATAAGAAGGTTGTGAAAGGTGACTACCAAAGAATTTTCCACTCTGGTGGAGCTGGAATTTTTTCAAAGCCAAAAGAATACATCAAAGTCCTTGCTGCTATCTTAAACGATGGTGTCTCGCCATTGAATGGTAACAGGATTTTGGAGAAGTCAACCATTGAGCTGATGTTCACTAATCAGGTTCCAAACTTTCCAAACTTTGGTAGAGCAGGTATTACTTCTGCGAATGAGTTTTTGACAAATACAATCCCAGATATTTACCCACAAGGTAATCTTCCACAGGGTTGGGGATTGTCGATGTTCTTGAACTTGCACAAAACAGCAACGGGACGTGGCAACAACTCTGGCTGGTGGTGCGGTTTGGCCAATCTATACTGGTGGATTGATCGCGAAAATGATATTGCTGGCTTTGTTGGTGCTCAGATTTTACCTTTTGCTGATGCCAAGGTTTTGAAACTTTGGGCCGATGTTGAGACAGCAATTTATGGTGATATCGCTGAATGAGGGGTCATCTATTATTTAATTCTATTACTATATTATACGTTTATTTATCGCACTATCGTTCCTAGCTTGTATGGCTCTTTCAAGCAGCTCATCGCAGCAACGCTTCAAACCTTTCCTCTTTGGGTGATCTTGATAAATTTTTCAGTAGGAAAAGTAATGCTTTGCTTTTCCAGAGATGTATCTCTAGATCTAAACGGTACTAACTAGTCTATCACTCAACATGATTGAAGAAGAGAAGAAAAAGAGAAAGGCATCAATTTCTGATGATGCCGAGATAGTGGAAAAGAAACATAAGAAAGAAAAGAAACACAAGGACAAAAGAGAAAAACACGATAAAAAAGACAGCAAAGAGAAGAAAGAAAGAAAGCAAAAAAAGAACAAGAAAGAGAAAAAGATAGGGCATCAAACGAGTCCGAAAGAAGATGAAGGCGAAGCTGCTTCAAATCTCTCGGAAAAAAACTCCTCGACTTACTCAGAAAACGCTGAACTTTCCCAATTATCACAGTCTGAGATTGATGAATTTTTCAAAGAGAACGAAGTCTCAGTTGACGATCCACTAACTAAATCTTTGAAGCCAATTCTTTCATTTTCACAATTGTCTCTGGACAAAAACATCTCTGGTGAGATCAATAAATTTGCTAAACCAACACCTATTCAATCAGTTTCATGGCCATACTTATTGGCGCAAAGAGACGTTATTGGTGTTGCTGAGACAGGTTCTGGTAAGACTTTTGCTTTTGGTGTTCCTGCTATAGACCAGCTTATCACCTCAGGTGTCAAGAGTAAGGGCATCAAAGTTCTTGCTGTTTCGCCTACTAGGGAATTGGCTAGTCAGATTTTTGATAATTTGAAGAGTTTGACTGATAAGATCGGACTAAGCTGTGTTTGTCTGTACGGAGGTGTCCCAAAAGAACAACAGAGAAAAGATCTGAAGAAAGCTCAAGTAGTAATTGCAACCCCAGGTAGATTGATCGATCTGATGAACGAAGGCTCAGTTGATCTATCAGGAGTTCAATACCTCGTTCTAGACGAGGCTGATAGAATGTTAGAAAAAGGTTTTGAAGAGGACATCAAAAACATCATGAGGCAGAGTAGCTACTCAGGGAGACAGACTGTCATGTTTACTGCAACTTGGCCAAAAGAAGTTCGTGAACTAGCCAATGGCTTCATGAAAGACCCAGTCAAAGTCAGTATTGGTAACAGAGATGAACTTAGTGCAAATAAAAAGATCACCCAAATTGTCGAGGTTATCGACCCTTTCAAGAAGGAGTCCAAATTGTTAAACTTGCTCAATCAGTATCAATCCGGTGCTAAGAAGAATGATAAAGTTTTGATTTTCGCCCTATATAAGAAAGAGGCCACAAGAATAGAAAGATTATTGGTCAACAAGGGCTACAAGGTGTCTGCAATACACGGGGATTTGTCCCAACAGCAAAGAACCCAATCTCTAGAAGACTTTAAAAAGGGTAGAACTACCCTTTTATTAGCAACTGATGTTGCAGCCAGAGGGCTAGATATTCCAAATGTTAAAACTGTGATAAACTTGACTTTCCCATTGACCGTGGAAGATTACGTGCACAGAATTGGTAGAACTGGTAGAGCTGGTCAAACAGGTACTGCCCACACTCTATTCACTGAACAAGAGAAACATTTGAGTGGAGCTCTAATCAACGTTTTGAACGGTGCCAATCAACCAGTTCCAGATGAACTACTAAAGTTCGGTTCCCATACAAAAAAGAAGGAACATGGAGCTTATGGCGCTTTTTTCAAGAACGTTGACATGACTAAGAAGCCAAAGAAGATCACATTTGATTAATATATACAGGATTTAGTATTCCTGTAGATAAATTCATTACTGAAGACTATATTGTTCATTATGTGGAACAAAGTATATCTTGGTTTCTTCAATTCGGAGTAGAAGGGGATCCTTTATTATTGAGAAATTTTTGAATGTATATCTAAAATTAAAACCAGCTTATATCATCTTTCCCAACAGCGTTGAACCCGACAGATGTCACTGTAATAACAGTGAACTTAACTATGATTCTTTTTCGAGCATCCCATCTTGCCCTAGTAAGTGGATATGAACCCACTCTCTTGGATGAATGAAGAAATCTAACTACTCAATACCATGTGGTAAAAAGGCAGAACAAATTATGAAGATAGTTAGTTCTCGATAACTAGGGGCTGATAGCTGAGTTTCAGAAATGAAACTATGAATTCATCTGCGCCTAGTAGAACATCTAAATCCCGAAAGAGCTTTATACTCAGCCAATATTACAGTAGTTCTTTGGTTACCCGCTGGTGTAATTTTCTGTACTGGGTCTAATTACATGCATTGAGTTCTGAAGGAGCGGAAACGCTGCACCCGCACCCGCTAGTGACAGAAGCTAAATTTTGAATCACCGACGAAAAAACTTGCCTAGTTTCTCAAGTATCAGCAAATAATAATGTTCGAACTCTCTTTATTTGGGTGTTTTTGGGGTTTACATCGCAGATCAATCACATCATTTGAATCGGCAGCTACAGTGGATTCGAGAAATGGCTTTGATGCAGAATGCTGCATACAAAGATATCCTGTAATATCCTTAATGCCAAAGATAAGTTTGTTTCTCGTTGGGATATACTTGTACTTCAATTTCTAGGCTCTTAGAAGCCGAAAGTTTGAGTTTTGACAGAATCGGGTACTTACTTCAGAAGCAGATCAAACATCAACCGAGCCGTATGCTGAGATCTCAGTTATGTAGAACTAAGTAAAAACAAACTTCTCAAGCACCAAAGTTGACAAAGATGACGAAGTTAACAAAGCAGACAACTGACTGAGTCCATTGCTAAATATTCAGTGATTTGAGGCGTGGCTAGAAGCGGAATAACAATCGCTCTGTGACTTCCGACATATTCGAGCTTGCTTAGCTGATGACATATTGGTTCACAACACAACATCGCTGATCGCAGTAAAAGAAACTAAGTGTTCTCGGAAGAAGGCCCTCAATCAGAGTAGAGAGGTAAAAATATTACAATAAGAGTGACAGCTGCGAGAACTCCCAGTAAGTCCATCAAAGTTGGGTTTCTACTAGCATGTAACTACGAAATACTTTGCAGAGCGTATATCTTTCTCGTTAATCATATCTATCGATCAGATTGGCGCAAAGCACCATCCAATCAACAATTGACTTAGCAGGCACACCTCGTGGCATTTATGTTATTTTGCACCAGTGTTGAGCACTTTCTTGATCCATGAATAATAATAGTTCATTCAGATTCCGATAGAACTAATACTCTCATTATGAGAAAGGTCAGAAGTGGTCAAGGGAATCGGGGGGTTGAATCAAGATCAAGTGGTTACGGTTCTGTTGCCTCAGGATCTCGCCCAATTCATGATGAATTCAAAATGTTTCATCTTCATGGTATCAGGACTAAGATGCATTAATTGAAATATAAGTAGAAATCACTGCACGATTTACGGATGATCAGCCATTTGATCACATAATAGGGTGTTATGCATGTTGCTTCGAGACTGAATAGTTGAATCTCAACTTCTGTCAGCTTCTCTCATTGGCTTCAATCTAACATGACTTGAAACTATTTGTCAAAATGAAAGGCGTCCATCAAAGCCACAAGGGTTTATTGACTCTCGAATGATGCAGCTATGATATCGTATTAACTATATAAGATCCATGAATCTCGCTTCTTTTTGATTCAAGACTTAGAATATCCAGACATCTTGTTGAACAGACTCATATTAATATATAAGCTATTGTCACAATGAAATTCGAATCCTCTTTCACCTTTGCAATTGCAGCTCTCTTATCCACTGTCAGTGCTCAAACTGCCTCTTGTGATGGATACGACCCGGCTGAGTGGGTCACTTACACTAAGATAGTTCCAGGTGTAACTACTGTAACTGTTACCAGTTATGACGGCACTGAATCTTTGACAGGTCCTGGTTATACCACAGCATCTGTCCCAATCTCAGAAGATGGTGCATATTTCACAAAGGTTATCACTGAACGTGTCTCCTCTTACTGGGCAACACATTGTGCTGCTTCTTCTTCATCAAGTGCTTATCCTTCGGTTGCTTCGTCTTCGTCTTCAGATGCTGACTGGGTCACTTACACCAAGACTGTTCCAGGTGTTACTACTGTTGTTGTCACCAGATATGTGGGTACAAGCTCATTGACCGGTACTGGATACACTACTGAAGTCTTCACTAAGTCCAGTAACGGTACTCCAATCTACACTGAAACTGTTATCGTTCCAGTGGCTACAGTGACCGCTGCCGCTGATGCTTCTGCTACTACTACTACTGCAGATGCTGACTGGGTCACTTACACCAAGACTGTTCCAGGTGTTACTACTGTTGTTGTCACCAGATATGTGGGTACAAGCTCATTGACCGGTACTGGATACACTACTGAAGTCTTCACTAAGTCCAGTAACGGTACTCCAATCTACACTGAAACTGTTATCGTTCCAGTGGCTACAGTGACCGCTGCCGCTGATGCTTCTGCTACTACTACTACTGCAGATGCTGACTGGGTCACTTACACCAAGACTGTTCCAGGTGTTACTACTGTTGTTGTCACCAGATATGTGGGTACAAGCTCATTGACCGGTACTGGATACACTACTGAAGTCTTCACTAAGTCCAGCAACGGTACTCCAATCTACACCGAAACTGTTATCGTTCCAGTTGCTTCTTCAAGCTCATCTTAAATTTTTTAGTAGAGTGTTCACAATGGCATTGTCCAATTCTTATGACGTTGAGATTGCCCTAACAAGCTGAATATGCGCTTAAACTGGTTTTATATACAAAATCTTGAAAATTTGCAATCTCTATACGAATTTATGTTGAGATTTATGGAAACCTCACCAGTAAGATCTATCATCTCAGTAGAAAAAAATAGCGGACTGTGTAATGATCTTAGTGCTAGAGATCGACTTTGACGTCCACTATGGCTTCTGTATCTTACTGTAATCACCGGAGGCTATCACTTGGATGATTGAAGACTGAAGAAGCCATTACCATTAGTTGAGAAGAAACCATGGAAGAAAAAATTCAAATTTGCTTGCAATTTTGTACCGTTTGTTACCTCTTAGACAAAACCTTGTCGATTGTACATAGTATAAATTAGTACCTTCCCTTTAAGTAATCTAATTATCAAATGTTTACGTAAGAAAACTTGATCGAAGTGGTTTGACAGCCAACATGAAGGGTAAGAGAGAAAAGCCCGAAAAGCCTACAAGGCGTATTAGCTGACTCCAGTTGTAACCTATCACCCTTTGATTCGTGTTTTGGATTTATCTCAAGGGATCTGAGTCCCAGAAAGATGTCAACCTTGAGGGTTCTGTCCAAATCTGAGATCGAGCACCGCATCTCGCAAGGCGATGCAATAGTGATATTCGAAAAGAACGTGCTCAAGTTAAATAACTGGATTAAGTATCATCCTGGTGGAGATAAGGCAATCCATCATCTGATAGGAAGAGATGCTACGGACGAAATGATTGCATATCACTGTGATAAAACACAAAATGGGTTTTGCAAGTGGAGGATAGGTATCATAGACTATGACTGGACTAATTTTGTACCTCCAATACAAGGTGGGAAGTTCAGAAGTCTGGTTCAACAAGAGCTTGACAAAGTTAATGGACTCGAGAAGCAAAACTCTAATGCCTCTTCAAGAATGAGCGTGAGTTTATCTTCTTCTCCGATCTGCTCAAAAGTTAGCTCCTCTACTGATGCCTCTGATTTTGAAGAATACATCACTTCAAAGCATGAGGAAGTTTCCCTTCTGAACAAAGCACTCGGGGCAAGCCCAGGGATTGTTGCGCCTAAGATTCCTCAGGGTATGATACCCTCTTTGTCAACTAAGGAAGCTTATGAAAGAAAAATCGTTAGAGATCCCAGCGACATTATCGATAATTATGATAATTCGATTGTCGAGAATGATTTAAACACACTGCCACCGCTTGATTACACCACTCAAGAGAATCTCTCAAAAGAATATAACAAATTACATGAACTGATTATAAGTAATGGGTTTTATCAGTGCAACTATTGGGGATATTTTCGAGACTCGTTAAGAATTGGCTCACTTTTCAGCCTTTCGTTTTATTTATTGCATACAAACAACTCTTTTTGGAGCGCTGTATCCATGGGATTAGCATGGCAACAACTAGTCTTTATAGCACATGATGCTGGGCATATAGCTATAACGCATCATTACCAGATTGATAATATAATAGGGATGACTATCGCTTCTTTCCTGGGTGGATTATCTCTTGGGTGGTGGAAAAGAAATCATAATGTCCATCATTTGATAACCAACGATCCTGTTCATGACCCTGATATCCAGCACCTGCCTTTTTTTGCAGTTTCTACTAGGCTATTTGGTAATGTTTATTCAACATACTACGAAAAATTTTTGTGGTTTGATATGCTTGCACAAAAGGTTATTCTTATTCAGGATTACTTGTACTACCCAATCCTGTCTTTTGGTAGATTCAACCTTTACAGGTTGTCATGGACGCACGTACTATTTGGGCAAGGTCCTAAACATGGTAAAGCAGCTTGGTTCAGATACTATGAGTTAGTGGGACTGATCTTCTTCAATTGGTGGTTTTTTTATTTAGTTGTTGGGTCTTTAGACACAAAGTTGCAGAAATTCATGTACATTATGGTTAGCCATATCACCACTATGATCGTTCATGTTCAAATCACGCTGTCGCACTTCGCTATGTCGACTTCAGATTTGGGTGCTTCTGAAAGTTTTGTTTCGAGACAGTTAAGAACTACTATGGATGTCGACTGTCCGCCATGGTTAGACTATTTTCATGGAGGATTACAATTTCAAGCTATTCATCATCTCTTCCCCAGACTTCCAAGGCATAACTTAAGAGCTGCACAGCCTCATGTTATAAAATTTTGTGAGAAGGTTGGGCTAAAATATTCAATTTACGGGTTTGTTAATGGGAATGAAATTGTTCTAAATAAGTTGGGTGACATAGCCAAGCAAGCCAAAATCCTTGCTGATTGCACCAGAAAGATGAAGCAGGATGCCATCAAGGAAGGCAAATACTTTGATTATTGAGACAAAACTGCCGATCTTGGTAATATCATGTGATAGAGTGGACATTCAGCGTACTACTATTTTCTACTATCTTCATTTATCACTTAGACCTTTATCTGTAGCATCCCGATCCGGAAATACTTTTTATGGTGAAATATCAAAAGACATATACCATAAGACAAAAGGCTCGTCAATAATCTTAATTCGAACGCTACGTTTGTGAATTACAAATTCGATGAAGATCTATAATGAGCGAAAAGAATCTAATTTCAGACAAGTCTGAGAAACGCTCAAGTCTAACGACTACATTGAAGGATAAATTTTCATTTTTCAACAAGTCCAAACAGACGGATGATGAACCAACTGGGCATACGGCTTCTATCAACCATATTGATGATGATCCTCCGTTAACCCCCTTGAAGCTGGAAGGTTATTCTTCGGGAACGAAGAACCGCCTTCTAGATTCTGAAATAGGGGAGGACATCCGAAATATTCTGCCAGCAAGAATGCAAATCGAGCACAGATGGCAACTACTATATAGCCTAGAACAACATGGCGCTTCTCTGAGTACTTTGTATCACAATTCTAGACCTCAAAGTCAATATGATAGATATGGATATGTACTACTGATCAAAGATGAGAAAAACGGGATATTTGGAAGTTATACAAATGAATATTTCCATACCACTGACTCAAGAAGATATTTCGGCAATGGTGAATGCTTTCTATGGAAAACGAAATATTTGCAAAATGGTGATAGCGGGAGACTATTGCAATTCAAGGCTTTTCCCTATACTGGTATAAATGACTTTGTGATGTACTGTACCAGCGAGTTCCTATCTTTAGGCGGTGGTGACGGCCATTATGGGTTATGGGTCGATCATGATTTGCTGAACGGAGTAAGTGATCAGTCCATGACCTTTGGAAATGAACCATTAAGTGAGCAAGGAACAAAGTTTGGCATACTAGGTGTTGAAGTCTGGAGGGTTGGCTGAAGTAGTAAGCTACGGTTGCACATCTATCATTCGTCACTATCGTTATGTCTTACAGCTATTTAATTTAGAGCTTTCTGGCCTTGTAATTTTCAGATGTAGATTATTGGATCGTTATCCTCTGTCTGGTGCTCCTTTGTCAATTCATCAATTGCTATGTTTCTACTAAGTACTTTGTCTTTTGCCTCGGCAAACTCAACAGGGTATTTGTTCTTGACGTGCTTCAAAAGTGTCTCAGAATGTGTTTGACTCCATTTAAGGTCCTTAGATACCTCTTTCACTTTCCCTATACCGGCTTTGAAAGCTTCTTGGAACTCTAAAAGTTTTGCGGTAGCCTCCTTTTGCAACTCAATCAATTCTATTTCTTTGCTCTTGAGAATACCAGAACTAAAAGGGGTGGGCATTAATACTCAAATTAATCGGATGAAAAATAGATGTATCATACGTCTGAGCCTGTAAAACTATGGACTTGCTCATTTGTAAACTTGAGAGAGCATTCTCCAACGAATTTGAGAGATACTCCGCAGGATTGAATCGGGATTCCTGCTCCTCTTGAAGCGAGTCTTGGTAGCTATCTGTGGAAACCTCACTCACATCACTTGACACAGGTTCAACTGCAAATGTGTGGGAGTCTATACTTGGCTGTCTCAAGTGCGTCATGAGCCGCCTCTATTAGTAATGCTTTCATACTTCTAAACTTCCTCATATCAAGAATTAAATATCAGAGTGAGAGAGTGGCCAGTGCAAAAAAAGCTGGAGATCAACAATTGAACTGAGTTCAAAGGCAGTTTAGAAGCCAGCATAAACTCACAGCTAACACGTTAGCGGGTAAATCACGAATGAGCCAGACCCGTGAGGATGTCAGAGCACGCTTGCGACCATTTGGTCTTGTCTTTGAAAAGAGCTTAAGCGATCTGATCAAGGGAATTCGTTCGCATAAAGACCCGGAGGCGCAAGGTAAGTTCCTCCAGGATGCCATCAGTGAGTGCAGGAAAGAGGTGCGGTCGGCCGACATGGAGCTCAAAACAATGGCTGTTCTAAAACTTGCGTATCTCGAGATGTGGGGGTATGACATGTCTTGGGCCAGTTTTCACGTACTTGAGGTCATGAGCTCACCTAAATTCCAGCAGAAGCGGGTCGGATACCTCGCAGCTTCTCAGTGCTTCCGAAATGACAATGACGTTTTGATGCTCACGACCAATTTACTTCGTAAGGACCTAAGCTCCTCGAGAAGTGTTGATGTCGGTGTGGCCCTCAGTGGGATAGCATCGGTCGTTACTACGCCGTTGGCCTCCGATATTACAGACGATATTGTGAAAATGCTTGGTCATTCAAAGCCATATATAAGAAAAAAGGCTATAGCTGCAATGTACAAGATTTTTCTCAAGTATCCAGAGGCTTTGAGGACGCATTTACCTAGAATTGTTGACAAGCTCGATGATGAAGATGAATCTGTTGTTACTGCTACAATCACTGTGCTTTGTGAGCTTTCCAAAAAAACTCCCAAGCTTCTAGTACAACAGGCTCCAAGATTGTACGATTTATTACAGTCTTCGAACAACAACTGGATGCTAATCAGATTATTAAAGTTGTTCTCTTCTCTAAGCATAGTGGAGCCTCGTCTGAGAATCAAATTGTTGAATCCAGTGTTAGAGCTAATGGCCAAAACTAAATCGAGTTCGCTGATTTACGAGTGCATCAACTGTCTTGTTACTGGAAACATGATTGATTACCAAGATTACAACATTGCAGATATGTGTTTGGAGGAACTGATTCAATTTTTTGATAAGAAAGACTCAAATCTTAAATATGTAGGATTGTTGGCCTTTTATAAAATTGGTAAAATAAATTCCAATTTCATAAGCAAATATAGCTCTCAGATCTTAGAATTCCTAGCAGATGACGATTTGACAATAAGAGAAAAGGCTTTAGATTTGGTTGACGGGGTTGTGAATGATGAAAATTTGTTTGATGTTGTTAAAATCTTGATAAAAGAACTCGTTCCTCAAGAGGAACCAATTTTGAGAGATGATGCGTCACAAGAGGATTCTCCTACACCAAAGGATATAAAGGCTGGACCTGTTTTATCTGATAAATATAAGACAAATATAGTCCAGAAGATCACTCAAATTTGTGCTGTCAATAATTACTCTAACATACCATCTTTCGAATGGTATATAGCCGTGTTGACTGATCTAATCGATCTTTCCATAGTCAACAAACTGAGAACTACAGGAGAAATCCTGGGTGAGCAATTCAAAGATATTGCAATGAGAGTCCCAAGTATTAGAAAGTTGATTGTATCGACTTGTTCAAAGATATTGGTGAATGACGATGTTTTGAGCGAACTGCCCCAGGTACTGACTCAAGTTGTGTGGGTATCTGGAGAATATTCTTCATTTATAAAGAATGGAGATGCTTTGATCAATAAAATAATAAGCCAGGAGAGCAAATTAGCGTTATTGTCGCCTCCTGAAACGCTCACTATCTATATTCCTGCTATCATCAAAATATTCAGCAACTTTGTCAATAAGGATCCAGAATATTGGGATTCTGGTAAAGCAGATTCGTTTTTGCAGTTATCAGGTAATATTATAAAATTTTTGGAGAAACTCTCAATCTCTAAATACTTCGAAGTTCAGGAGCGCTCAGTCGAATTCTTAGAGTTTATGAAGCTTTTAACTGAAGCGATCAACCAGCATGAGCCTAATGCAATTGAGCCGCCTTTGTTGTTAACTGTCGCATTACCTGGGCTGTTCAACGCCTGGGAAATCAAACCTATATCGCATGGATCTCAAAGAAGAATCCCAATTCCAGATGATCTTGATCTTGACTCCCCTATTTATGAAGACGTTTTTGATGGAATTGATAATAACAATTCAGATTCAGAAGAATTCGAAGAGGATTTGTACGAAGATCAAGGTGCATATGGCAATGATGATTATGAACAACAAACCTTGCTAGATTCTCTTCCTTCTGAGCCATTAACCAATGAGAATATTCAACGTCGGAAACAAGAAAGATTAGAGAAGCTGAAAGATGACATCTACTATCTTTCGAATGACTCAGAATCTCAAATAGTATCTCCTAGATTGCATATTCCATCTAAAGATCAAATCTCTACCCCGAGATCATTAACTCCAACACTCATAGAGATGAACGATGAGGGTGTTAAACACCTGCAAAGAAAGTCGTCTTCTCTCAAAAAGAAAAAGAAGAAGGATGTCGTCATTTTATCTGATGAGGTTATTGGAGGTGAGGAGCCTATTTTTCGGGACGAAGAATCTCAATCGAGCTCTAGATCGAGATCTAAACACAGTAGCGCCTATCGTAAGAATGTTTTAAAGATTGATGACTCCAACTTAGACAAATTCACAATGATGGAAAATCAAAGTGAACAAGATGAAGACCTCAATCGGGGGAAAAGGGAAATCGAGAAGATTCGACAGCAAGTAAATCACGAAGATGAAGCTAACAGTGGAGATGGTGCTGATGAAGAAGTTATCGTTGTGCGTAAAAAGAAGAGTAAAAAGAAGCATAAACCGAAATACGATGAGAATGGGAATCTCATTGAGAAACCAAAAAAGAAAAAGATGAGTGAAGAACTTGGTGAAGTAAAATCTCAAGAGCAGGCATTACTTGAGCAAGACAAAAACTAAGTTGTGTGTAACTGTACGTAATTAGTAAATTATGCAACCTGATTATCTCAGTATGTGAATGCTTCATTGTATATGGCCCGGACATAATTAATATTTCTCATGCAGAATTAATGGTGAGCGGCAGAAAAAACGAAACATCAAATTCAAAACACTACATCGTGCAAGCCAGTTAAAGCAGAATAGGAATCTATGTCTTCCTTCTCCGCTATCATAGAAGACGCCGAAAGCAAGATAAACTGGTCGAAATGCGTCTGTGCATTGTCCACACTTACAGAGCAATTAAAATTCGTTATAAGCAGTGATCAGATCTCAATATCAGCGATCAATGCAGCGCATACATCGCATGGAGAAATCATCTTTAAGAACCGATTTTTCAAGAACTATATCTTCGATCCAAGAAGAATACAGGGAAAGGGGCTAGAGAGGAACACTGATGATGAATACACATATTCGTTTTTCATAAGGTCCCGCGTTATATCAATGTTGTTCAAGAAAATGGAAGAAGACGTTGAATCTTTCAGACTATCGTTCGATGCCAGTGATAATTGTAAAATATTTGAGAGGTACAGACTGCAAGTTGAAGTCAAGACTAAATCCTTGATCAGAAAGCAATTCTCTCCGTTATATCAGCCTTGTAATAACGAGAGGTTGAATGTATCAAAGCTCTATAAAGAAACATTGTTCAAAGTGCTTGAAAATCACAGTAATATTTCTACTGAAGAGGAGGAAATAAATTACATAATGATCAATTCATCTGTTATGAGAAACTTTTGCGATACTGCAGGTAGTTCTTCTGAGGATTTAAAGCTAGAGGTCAATGGCAATACCTTTAGCGTAACCGCGTTTACAGTTGGAGTTTACGTCAAGGAAAGAGAAGTACTGAAACAGCCAATGGCCATAAATATTGCCTTCAATGTTGATGAACTGTTGCAACTGAAACTCTACGATGAGAGTGACAAAAAGATGATATTCAGGTTGAGAGACTTCAAAACTTTTTTGAACTTGAGTTCTAATAATGATTATTTTGAAACTTGGTTTAAAGCTCCAGGAGATCCAATATTATTTGAATTGAGTAAGAACGATATCGTTATACAATTTGTTCAAGTTACAGATGGTGAGAATTCGCATCATCTGGAATCTAGAAATATAAAAATCATGAAAAAGTCTAGCTTGAAATCCCAATCTTCGACCTTGCTGAATAAACCTAGCAAACAGCAGACTATGGTAGGGGCTGAAAAAGAAAATCTTCAACCTTTATTTGTGCCAGAGGACTATGACCACGGTTTCAATTTAGATCCTAAAAATGATGAATCTCTGGGGGTTACCCATAGAACAGAGTCTCTCCAGTCTAAGATCCCTGATTCAGTGCATCAACCTTTGCCACGTATTTCGGATGACTCAAACACGAGGAATGATCTTGACTCAGATTCAAGAAAATCTTCAGAGACAATTACTTGGGATTTTGCCCGTCAAACAGAATCTAGGATCAGTAGTCTAATCAGTGCCTCCAAAAATGATGAGAAAAGAATAATAAATGAAGCCAAAATTAAGTATTTGCAAGAAATTAAGAAAAGGAAAACTAATAAGTCTAATTCTGATAATGGAGATGAGCTTGGTCCGACCCAAGATATTACTATAGTGAAGGGACTTTTTGACTAGTGGATAACTGACGAGGGTCATTGATATTATAGTATATAATTTATTGCGCTAACTCTGGGCTGCGCTCTTTGCATTGTTACCAAGATAATGATAATTTATAAATCTAAAACCTTGAGCCAATTGAGCTGTTTCATTGATGACGTGGCAGGCGAACAACAAGTAGTTTTTAGGGCTCACAGCTAGGGCATACCTCATGAATACTGCTGAGTATACTATCAAGGAGCCGGTCATCGGGCCTGAAATTAGTTCTGGGTCTTTCTTAAGATCCATCATTGCAGCGACAGGTATACCAAAATTGGAGGCAGGTCCCCAGAAATGTGTCGTGAATAAATCTTGAATGGAATTTAGTCAGTAACCAAAGATGAGATGCTCTCAAAAGGCTTTGCTAGCGAAACTTACATCTAACCCATTATATTAGTCCTTGTATCTATCTTGTAAAGTCATCCAGATTACAAACTCACTTCAGATTGCTTTTATTGAACAACTTTTCCGTGATCTTTTGAGTAGCCGCACGTTGCACTGGTTGAGACATGACGACACTTGTTGATACTCTTTTTTACAAACAATTATACTGTCTTTTTGCGCGCTTTCAGCAAGTCGTTTATGTCTTCCTAGAGCTGTGGTTGTATTTTTTTTTTTTTGGTTTTGGTTTTGGTTTTGGTTTGGAGTGGTTGTCATTGAAGAGGGGAAGAGACTAGACTTTTTTGTGGAGTAGTCCTCTCCGGAGACCTTGAGTCTCTGAGTCTTCTTCAGATGAAGGGACTGGAGTCTTTAGTAATTTTTATTCTACTGAAAATAGTATTTAATATGGTGAGGAACAAGGAATAGGATGGTAATATAGAGGAATAGATGGCACCGTGTTGAGATAAATGGAGTATATCTACGGTGATGCAGGCGACACCAAGAAATTGAATGATGCTCGGATGAAAGCTGCTGCGGACGAGAGATCAAGGGCCATCCCAAATCCCACTGGAAATGGTGGTAGCGGTTTGGAGAATTTACCAATGTATCTTCCAAATACTAGACCTGTTGCTTCTCATTGTGAACCGCCCCAGAAGAATGGCGTAGACCAAAGCGGGGAGGTTGGACGGGTTCCAACTCCTATGGCAGTTCCAATCAAAGGCACAGACATAGTGCTCGAGACTGATGAAGATGTTCAGGAATGGATAAGGCAAAGGAAGCTAAACTGGATGAAAAAGATCTCGGATAAAAGAGACCCAAACCCACCTCCCTCACAGTCTACAAGTTCTAGTACAACAGGCCCAAAGGGATCGCCCAAAGATAAAGATAGACGTGGACGTAAATATCAGGTTATGAAGGTGCAGCACCCACAAGCTAAGAGATCACATGATAATAGGATGCGCAATCTCAATAGGATGATCATCCAAAGAGAGCTTGAAAAAGAGAACGTCGAAATACTCGACGTTATAAAAGAACTGTTCACTACTGGCATTATAGATTAACTGCACCAAAAAGAAAAAAAGAAAATAAATAAAGAAAAGACTCTTCATCTCCCACGATTATCATATATACATGTAGAGCTTTTCTTCTCTGTTGTGTTTTTTTCTTCCTGAAAATACTTGTGATTTTTTTGAATTGTAACTATTAGCATAAAAAACAGATGGATAGTGTCAATCTCCCAATTGCAGCACCCCACCCGCTACTACGCACTACCCGCCGCGCAACTATCTAGTTCAGAATTCCTACACGTATAACTAGAAGCGCGTCTTCATACAGTTGTGTGTAGTTCCATCTCCCATTCTGATATATAGTGGTCCTCTGTCCTTTGATAGCGATGATGCTTCCGCCAAAGTGTATTTCCTTTTTGTGTGTGTGTTCCATTTCGGGAAAAAATCCTGCTGGGTTTCCTGCATCACGTGATTTTTTGATTTCCAGCTTCTTTTTTTTTTATTTTTTTTTTTTTTTTAGCTTTTTTCTTTTTCCTTCTGTTATTTACGTGTCTAATTGGTATCAAGCACTTAAAAAATTATTAGTAAGACATCTCTCTCGTGCGCGGCGGCGTGGTTCTTCAAATGAAATATTAGGAGGAAGGATGCCAGTTGTTCTTTTTTTGTGCTGGGATAGAACAGACAAGTTGCAGCGGCAAGGAAGATAAACAAAGAGCGATGGTTTCGTATGGCGCGATACTAGGATACGTTTTCTCACTGGCTCCGGTGATATCTTGCGAGAACCTGTTCCAAGTGGATTCCGAGCAGCTAATCAGTGAGAAATGCTGTGATTTGACGTACCAACAGATAAACGACCTTAACTCTAGAGTGAAAAGCAAGGTGTCTAATTTAGTACAGGAGGATTACTTCAAGCATTACCAGTTCAACTTAGAGATGAACTGCCCGTTTTTCGAATGCCAGTCTATTTGCTTCAGCCCGAATTGCCAGTTGGATTTAGACGTGCACTCGGAAGACTACGACTACGATTACGATCTGGACGCCAAGGAGCTCAGCTACTTGAACAAGGATTCCTTTTTAGATTCTTTGTGTTCCACGGATGAGAACGACAGCAACACTGATGACGAATGGTGTGATTTGGACGCCAGAGACGGTGTTGTCATAGATATTTCAAGAAACCCTGAGAGATTCACGGGCTACGTGCCAGCCCCAGAGAGGAATATCTGGAGTATGATCTACCAAAATCAACTGGAAGGAGAGTGTGCTATTGAGCAACAAGTCTTTTATCAGATTATCTCAGGGTTTCATAGCTCTGTTTCGACACATCTATGCAACGACTATTACAACAACATCACCAACACTTGGGAACCGAATCTCGACCTGTTCAACTCCAAAGTTGGCGACTTCCCTGAACGGATCTCGAATATTTACTTCAACTATGCCATGATAACGCGTGCCATCAAAAAAGTTTACCCGTTCTTGCAAGGCTACAAGTTCAATGCCCATAATTCTGATAAAGATGATAAAATCCATGACAAGATTGCATCCATCGTCGAATCAATTCCAACGGATTCCACCATTTTCAAAGAGGATATAATGTTTGCTGATAAATCAATCAAAGATGAGTTCAAAACAAAGTTCAGAAACGTTACAAAGCTGATGGATTGTGTCACGTGTGATAGATGCAGACTTTGGGGTAAGATACAATCAAGTGGATATGCAACTGCTCTAAAAATACTGTTCGATGATCCAGATAAATCACTGTCAAAGATTGAATTGGCCAGCTTGTTTAATACATTTGATAGATTGACCAAGTCTATTGATTTCATAAACAACTTCAACTACTTGAAAGCACTAAGAGATAGTGGTGTCCCTGAAGTTGATACTATAAAAATTCCAGCAAAATCTAGAGAAAACATGACATTTGCGGAAGAGTTGTCAGTGGCATTCCATGAGGAATGGTCTGAGTTTGTCAATGCCCTAAAATTCATTCTAAATAGTTATCTTGAATTGCCCAGCAACCTCAAGAACATCACACTGTTTTATTTGAATCGTTGGTGGAATACCTTTGTGGGAATTAGAGCATATAGTCAAGAGGAGGATGAGAGATACTTGTATAGCATTAAAGCCCAAAATTGATTTGATGTACATAGAGTTAGTTTTGATAAAAATTCATGCATTCGTTGAGGTTTCAGATTTCGTAGCTTGTTGATCACCCTTTTTGGCTCTTTTCTTATACGGTTTTCTTGGTTTCCTCAGTGAACCGTCCTTGTTGTATTTCCGCTTTTTTGTATCGTTGTTCGTGTTGCTACTGGCGAGACTTTTACCTGAACTTCCTTCTGCTCCTTGGGAATCAAGCATAGATGTCTCTTTATCATTACCAAGATCCTGGTCATCTTGATCGTCATCATCATCCAGTGCACTGACATTTTTAACACTTTTGCCTTCAGTATTGTCAAATTGTCTTCTAGCATCAGTGATGATCTTCTGGAGCGACAGCAATTCATGGACACGCGAATTCTTGACGGGGTCTTTCCTCAATGCAAATCTGAAATCATCTACTTTGATCTTCTGGCGGTTTGTGGTCTTCGCAAAGGCAGCAGCATCATGACAGGTGTCGATTATATAGTTAATAAGAATGTCCTCTACAACGTTCACAGTCTCTGGAAGTGGATCCTCAACGTCCCCAAAGGCATATAGTAACGACCTGACATCCTGAGTAAAAAATCGGGTCTTTCTTCGACGTCTCTCCGTGGTTTTCAGATCTGATTTACTCATCTTCAGCATCGTTACTCGCTTCTCCATAAATTACTTATAACTTATTATGGATTAGAGAAGTGCTTTTTTTGATTGATTAAAATCAAAAAAAAAAAAAAAAAAAAAAATAAAAATTAATAGAAGTAGGTCTTACTGACTACAAAAAAGAGTGATAGATACGTAAGTCGCGAGAGGATATGCAATGACGCGGGCCGCTCAAAATGCACACAAAAGGAGGGTGAAGAAGACAAAGACATTCACAGGCTGCGCTACCTGCCGTTCGCGGAAGATAAAGTGTGACTTAGGAAGACCATCCTGTAAACGTTGTGAGAAGAGCGGCCTAGAATGCGCAGGATATCAGATAAATCTCTTTTGGTCCAAGCCACTGATGTTCGACAAATACGGTAATGCTCTCCCTGTGGGGACGTCAACGGGGCCATCATCCACTAATGTAAATGAGGAGATTGGTTTTCAGCGACGCAACATAGCGTTCGTTAAGTATGACAGAGAGTATGAAACGTACGAAGAAATGGATAGGGACCTTGCGATGCTGCATTCCCCAGATTATACATGTCTGGAGCATAAAAAGACGTGGTTCCAAGGACCCTTTGGTGTGTTTGAGGGCCTTTTACACGTCCCACGAGAACTACTACGGAAGCGAAGAAAACTCTCTAAGGCTAAATATGCCTTAGTTTCCTCATCATTTGAGCCGCAGCAGAGTTTACATCCCCAGCCATTAGTTGGACAGCAGCTTCCAAACTTACAGAACCATGAACATAAACCTCAACAACAACAACAGCAACAACAAAAGCAACAACAGCCTGATTTCATTCATACGGCAGGTACCGATGGATGGCTATCAAATGAACTTCGATATGACGCATTACTATCAGCGACAGCAGTCATACCGAAAGACCCAAATAACATATTTGCAGATCTTCTGTATCCGTATAACAATCCCACTAATGATCCTTTAATGTCACAATTATTACAGACCGATGTGAATCAATCAACTCAAGATCGCCAAGTCCTTGATGCCCTGAAAGCACAGTCTCATACTTTAATGCCCCCTGATCACATTGATATTGCCGAAACTGAAGAAACCCAAATTGGAATCCAAACTTCTGAATCTGAAATGCCTTCTTCTATATTAGAAATCATCAAAACTCCAATTCCCACTGAACTTTTGTCATCTGGATTGAACATCGAAACTACTGGTCTACGCTCAACTTCTCTACTGAGATTTTTAGTGAGACACTGGCTAGAAAACGTGGCTGATCTAATGACTGTGATAGTGTTTCCTTCCAATCCTTGGAAAACTATCTATTTCCCTAGAGGATTGAAAGCTTTGGGCGATATAACAGGACTCGGATTTACTTCCGATCCAAGAAATTCATTATTGAATGCATTATTAGCCGTCTCTTGTTTCCATCTACAGTCAAAGTTTTCCAAAGGTTCGAAAGAGATGAAATTTTTTCTGAACTTGGGTATAGAATTCAGATTGCAAGCGTCCTGCTTCTTGAAAAAGCTGTTGAATAGTGAGAAAGATTTACAGGAAGCAAAATATAAAGACGTTATAACTGCTATATTATCAATGAATACTATAGACGTTGTTTGGGGTACGATGGCTGATTGTCAATATCATCTGTCAATATGTCAATCAATAATTTTAAATAGGATCAAAGACAGGCCCAAATTGAGTAATAGTGCAAAAATACTGCACAGGATTTTCTCCTGCTTGAAGCTGATGCAAGATTCTACTAATTTGAAAAATAATTCGATTCATTTTGATAGCGTCGATGACTTAGATAAGACTTTGGATCAAATGGAGAAGATAAGTTGGGACGTTGAAGGAGATTCACCAAACACTGCTCCTGTTGTAATAGATGAGCTGATAGATTCCCACTCAAAAACTAAACCAAACTTCGGATTTTTAACCGATGCGTTATATGGCCTTCCTTCGTCTTTGATCTCCGTATTTCGTGAAACAGTGTTTTTATTGAGTTTCAAATATCAGTTTGAAGATCATCTTCAAAATAAATCTCTCAAAGCAAGATTTGATCAGCGAGCAAAATTACTGGAAAAAAATTTGTTGAGCTGGTCTAATGAATGGGTATTACATGACGACAAAGGAGAATTCTTGAGTGATTTGCATCATGGAATACATGACCACGTCATGAGTTTTTTTCACGCACTGAAGATCTATTTCTATACTATGATTGAAAATTTGCATCATTCAAAACTTCAAAGTCACGTCGAAACTTGCATCAAGCATCTCATTTCACTACAAACTTTGATAAATGAGAAACAAGTCAAGATCACACCATTGATTTGGCAAGGCTTCATAGCAGGCTGCTCAGCAGTAGATGATTCTTTACAAATCAAGTTCAAAGATTGGTCAGCAGAATTAAGCAAAACTGGCATTGGTTCGTATTGGGGAGCTAGACAAATTATGTTTGAAGTTTGGAGACGAAGAAATAATAACGAAAAAAATGATAATTGGGTGAGTGTTCATGAAGAATGGGAAATGAACTTGATGTTGGTTTGAAATTAAACAGTCCCAAATAATAGGCATGGCTAACATGCAGACCGACCTGGGTTAATCTGGTCCAGCATTATGTAAATACTCTCGTATAACAATGCACAATCCATACGAGCGTGTCTACGCCTTCAAAGTTATTGTAGCGATGCTAGATGAAAGTTGGAGAAGAGGGGAACTGAACGAAACTAAAACCAAACTACAAGTAAATACACTAAATAGATCCAAACACAAGTGCTTCTGGCTAGTGATGCTCTGAGTAGCAATTACTGCAAAGGGCTAGTCATAAAGGTTAATGCTACCATTGAACGAACCACCTACCAGAAGCAACACTTTGGCACTGGGTCTAGATATAGCAGAACACTAGATCCCAATGCCCAGATATCAGCCAGTAGCTACACCCTATGCGGCTACTCGTCCAACGGGTGGACTGAGTCACGAATCATGAGACTCACAAATTGCGACTCATTAATATTTCCTAAAATAGTAAAATAATGAAGGTTTGATGAGGACGCACGCTACCCAGGTATATATATTGGGCGAAATGGTCGTGCTTTGAAAATAATGAAGTATTTGTGAACAAGTGATCTCTGGGTTTGATATATCTTCAATCCACAGGCTGCTATATACCATGTCTTCGAAGAATTCAGTTGATACTGAGAATGTAAAACAACTGAAGACGACCGAGACAGCAGTGGATAGTGGGAATTCTCAAAAAGATGTCGAGTCAAATTCATACTCAACAACAGAAGCTTTCACTGATGACGAGCTCAAGCAACTGGATAAAATATATTGGAAACTTGATCTCCGTATAATCCCAGCAATGTGGTGCCTCTATTTTCTGACATCTTTTGGATCCTCAGCTTACGGTAATGCATTAACAATGAATTCGGAAGCTAAACACACTCTTATACAATCCCTGGGTTTGACTTCACACGATACTTCAACTGCTTCAGCCCTATATTATGTGGGATACATCATTTTTGACGTGCCAATGAATATCGTGATGACGAGACTGGCTCCTCAAGCCTGGCTGAGTCGTATCGTGCTTACTGTTGGATTAGTATATACCTGCTATTCAGCTCTTCACTCTCCTGGCGGAATCATTGCTATCAGATTCATAAGTGGGCTAGCTGGAGCTGGTACATGGCCGGGAATGAGTTACTACATATCATTGTGGTACCCACCAAATAGATCAACTAGAAGAATAGGCTACTACTTCACTGCTGCTCAGATCAGTGCAGCAGCAGCAGGGCTTGTTGCAGCAGGGTTCCAGAAAATGGATATGACTAGAGGTATGGAAGGATGGAGATGGCTGTTCTTGGTTTATGGTGTTGTTACTGTTTTTGTCAGTTTCTTGCTTCTGGTTTGGTTACCTGATAATGATGTCAACAGAACATCAAGATTCACCATTTTTCGTAAGATAAGAAAACTGAACGTTTATCCTCTTACTGAAGATGAAAAGTTGCTGCATGATCGTGAGATGGCACTGTATAACAAAAGAGTGAGTTGGGATGTCGTTACATTATATAAGATTTTCATAGATCCAAGATTATGGCCTTTGGTTATGATGTATTTTGGAGTTGTCGGTACTGGATTTGGACTTGCAGTATTCGGAACCACTTTGATCAAAGCAGTGCTAGGTGTGAGCTCAATTGACATTTCTTTATTATATGCACCAATTTGGCTTTTTGACTTGGGGGCAATTTTATTGATTACACCCCTATCAGACATCTTTAAAAAGTTCAGGCCAATTGTTTTCTCAAGTGCTACAGTTATTATAATTGTTGGATTAGTTGTTTGTACTTATGCCAGCGACAAATGGTCTAGGTATGGTGGGTTGCTAATAACCGGATTTGGACTAGGCCCAACTGTGCCGACTTGTATGTCTATGACTGCAGATATCTTTGGAGAAAGATATGGCCATATTGGAGTTGCTGTCGCTTCAGCATTAGTAAGTGGATTAGGGAACTTGGGTAGTGTTGTTTGTACTTATGCCTTATACAGCGGATGGCCTGCAGATGCAAAAAGAACCTACGAATACTCAAATATGATGCTAGTGATGATTTGTGGAGTTTCGATCGTTTTTGCATTGATATCCCCAATTTTAGGAAGTACGATGGCAAGAAGGAGCGTCAGCAATACAAAGTAATTTTTTGGGTAGCTAATAAAGTTTTCGAGTCAATGACTAGTAATATCAAGGCTCAGCTATATGGGTAGGGATGCCCTCGTTTCTTGCACTTTCAATAGCAGCTAAGTAAAAAGCAAAATGATGGAAAGTAGTTCTAGGTGTACCAATTAATAGAGATTTGTCATGTTCAGTAACAGCCTTGTGGAAATTCAGAAATTCGCTAGAGATTCCACCAGTAGAATCCTCGTTGTACTCATAGATTTCCGGCACATTCTTGCCATTGAGATACGTTGTAATCGTTTTGGTTTGTCTTGGAAGTGTCAAATCGATATGAATGGATCCTTCACTTCCATAAATCATCAGTGTGTTTTCTGGTTTCGTGTTACCAAATGCTAAACCTTGATTGAAATTGCCAATGACACCATTCTCTAGCTTCAAAATAGAATGCAAAGTATCAGCTGCACCAGATTCTTCACGGATTTGCCTTGTAAAAGCACTAACAGTTTTAATTTTTCCAAGGACTGAAGTAAGCAACGCAATTTCATGAACGCCGGCATCAGATAGAAAGCCCCCAATATGCTCGGGGTGGTTTCTCCAGTTTGTGTTCCAATATTTGTTTTCTTTGTTGAAACACCCAATCTGATTGAAAGAAAAGGAAATAACGTCACCAATTTTTGGTAAGCGCTCTTTCACCAAACTGATAGCTTTAAAATGCAACCAATTTTCAGATATCATGATAGGAACTTCAGTTGATTCAGCCAGTTGTACAATTTTCTTCGAGTCCTCCAACGATGAGCCAATTGGTTTTTCAACCATGATAGGTTTACCAGCTTTAACAGATTTCAAGATAGTATCATAGTTGTATTGAACAGGCAACAAAGCATCCACAGCTTGCACCTCAGGATCGTTGAGTAGCTCATCCAAGGAATCATGAATATGCTCAGTCGTAATACCAGCAACTCGTGCAAAACTTTCAGCTTTTGATTTAGTTCTGTTGTAGGCAGCCACAGCTTGAAACTTATCAGGATGGGCTTGAATAACTGGCAAATGATCGTCTCTGGCAAAGATTCCCGTGCCCACAATTCCAAGCTTAAGAGGTGCCATCTTTTTAGTATGTAGCTTTTAGCACGACGTTATCAGTGGCAGTCAGCTCAACACCTTAATATATTATTCACACGTAGGCTAGTATTTAAACGATTTCCTAATGGTCTTGAATAAATAGGCTGCTATACTATAATGACCAATGAATTACGTAACAAATGGCCTAAAAGTAGAATTTCACCTAAACCTTGATAGATCAACTGATTTCTATTGAAGCTGTGGAGAACATGGCTACAATGGGGGAGTGAAAGGATAGAGCAATGGCATGAAGACAAGACACAAAGATAACAGTATTTGTAGAGTATATTGTCTTAAGATAGGGTCAGAGGTTCAAACTAGGTGATAAACGATTGAACTAGAATCAAGAACTTAAATTCGCTGAATAGATGCCTGATTGCGTACATGGGATCCACTCATCTCCTTCCTACTGGAGAGGTATAAGATATCCGTCTAGTTAAGTGCCCTCGAGCTCTAGATAGCTACTTCAGAAATATCCAGAACATTATGGCGAGAAAACAGTCAATTTTACATTTTAACAGTCGATAATTTTTCACCATGCATTGAGGTTTTCTGTTGCTGCATAACCTTAAACGAACGGCAATCCAGACTCCATTTTGACGCATCCTGGGGTGCATACGGTTATATAACCACGCTATTTATTATTTATACTATTTTTTATCCAGAGTAATTCAAAGCAAGTCTGCCAACTAATTCTAGTCAACTCCTTCTGTTAAGTATGTCAGACATCGATTGCTTGCACCATAGCGGAGCCTTCAGCAGCACAGTAGACACTCCAACGCAAACAAGGTCACCTTCTCCTTTAAGGTCTCCAAATTGTGAATTACAGTATGACCCATCTTCTATATGGAACTACAACAAGCCTGTAAATGCTAGGCTTAGGTACCTCAAACGAAACTCACTTCCTACCAGCGCAGAAGAGATTTTTTCCCAGAAAAACAGTGGTGTCAGCTTAGTATCATCATTCTCATCACCAAAAATGCAGCAGTATGAACATGAAATAGCTAGTCGAACATCCAAGATAAGTCATAGAAGATCAAATTCCTTGTTTGCGAAGTGCACGCATGAACCAGTTTGTGACGAACTTTGTTCACCAACGAGCCCAAAGTCTGAGTCTGGTCCAGTTTCATATGATAATACTACGATCACGATTCACCAACCCCCTGGTTCATCAAACTCAAGTTCTCAATCCAGCTTGATTTGTCGTGATCGTAGCTTCTGCAGGAGACATCATCACAGGAGAGATTCGGTAGCCATCAAGTTTAACGATCCTGAAGTTGTCGAAGTAGACAGCCCAACTTCAATCGCCGACAGTGAAATTTCAGATCAGGATACAGGACTAATAAGAACGTTACGAAACTACAAGTTTGCATCAACAGAAACATAATATCCAAACTCTGATAATCGTCATAAACAACATATACACTAAACATAATATAGAGGAAGCGGGATGATTATCCCCTAACCTCAATATCTGTGGTCACCGACATCTATCAAACTACTCATTCATAAGGTGCTTAATTTAGTTCAAAATCTGAAGCTTTCAAAGAGAGAGTTGCTATTAAGCCAAATAGTGAAAACTTTCAAGATTTTTGTATCCGGTCTACCACTTTCACATCATCGTACATTGCTTGCACTGCTGGATTCTCATCAATATCATCTCTTACCAATCGTTTGCTAGTCTTAATGTTCTTTGACGTTTCAATTCCATTATAAAGTGTTTGCCTTTGACTTGTAGGGTTCTGATGTAAAGAGGTATCTGCCTTTAGAAATTGGGGCTCCTGAGTCTTTGGTTCAGGTGGCAACTTGGCTTTTTCATAATCCCTGCGAGAATCTGAAGACCCTTTCCTTATTGTTCCAATGACTTTTGTGTCATCAACTGGATACCGAGTTGTATCATCAGTCTTGAAACCATTTTGGATCGTAGTAGTTGTTTGCACTCCAGTTTCGCTGTTTCCAGCTAACACTTCATTATTATGTGCTTGCTGATGAAGTGGTATATGCTGCTGTGGAAGTTCAGCAACCCCACCTCCAAGTAACCCTGTTTCCTTAGCTCGACTATTGCTGAGTTCACCGATCTTTGCGGCATAGTCATTACTATCTAGCTGAGATAGCATCTTTTCATATGCATCATTATAGGTGTTACTGGTTTCATGAGCTTTATTAGAGTTATACTCATCTGAGAGTATCAATCCCTTGATCAATGTGAAGGCAACCAGTACCAGGAGCGACCCAGCAGCGAGTAGCAGCCGCACTCTCTTCTTCTGCAACCGCAGTTCGTACCACAATCCTTGGGCTGACCTTTTGTCTTTGTATTCCATCAGTGACTCCTCAATCTGGACCATAGTATAAAACCGAACAAAAAAAATAGTGAAGTAGGCCCTCGCTATTGTTTGGCAAGTTTATCAATATTAATACTAACTCATTATTTAAGCTCCCTTTGACGCACCCAAAAAAACCGAGATTCTCATCGCCGATACGCTTCATACGCAAATCGGGAAAATATCCCTTTTGGAACATTTATATTTTTTTTAACTTCTTTTGATATTTTTTTGGTTGTTCCACGAACTCTCAGAACATACAACAGAACATCAACAGAACATCACCCATCAATAGAACTACTTAAACACGTAGTCAAAAAGAGGACTGGTTTATAACAGACAGAGCGCGAACGCTACAACGATATAGCTATGGTGAAATTACGTACGGAGTCTTACGAAATAGGATATCCTGCTCGTGCGGCCAAGTTCTTGAATCCAAGTACTTTACTAGTCACTGGTGGTGGCGATGGTGAGGGCATCGCTGGAAAGCCAAACAAGCTGACTGCATTAAGCATAAACTTGGAGAAAAAAAAGAAGCCAATCAAAAAGTTCAGAGAGCTGGTGTTGAAAGAGGAGAATGAGGCCCCCACATGTTTGGATACAAACAATGGTATTATTTTATTGGGTTGCAATGAAGGTGCTGCTTCGATAAGTGAAGGCCACAACCATAACCTACAAAAACTCATATTCTACAAAGAACATCTCAAGTATCTGACATCCACAAGTTTAGAGAAGTTTGTGTCACCCAACGTTCATCAGAAATTGATTAGAATTTCTTTAGATGGGCTTATTGCTGCCATTGCATCTTCCAAAAATCCCACAGTGATCCATATTCTTGATCCAGTCAATTTGTTTGAGAAATACGAAATTGAAACGAATAATGAAGTTAGAGACCTCGATATAAGTCCGGATGGTAAAAATCTTGCATATATCACAAATAAGACTCTGGAGATTATTTCAATTGTTACTGGTCGCTCATTGCATCGTCGTACTGATTTCGATCAAGACTGGAACATGGCGAAAGTGAGATTTTTAGATAACGATTCAGTAATCCTGGGAATCAATTTGGAAAGCTTGGGTGTAGCCTTGGCTAAAATTTCGCTGAATGGTAAACTAAAAATAGTCAAAGATACGGTTGTTTCGAAAAAGTTGAAATCAATCGAAGCGTTAGATTGTAATGGACTCAACGAGATTATTGCTATTGCAAGTAATGACCACTCATTAACCTTACTGAAATCTTACTCACTAAAAGAGATAAAGCACATTCCTAATTTTCACAAGGCTACAATCAGCAGCATTACTTTTTCTCAAGATGGAAAACTATTGGCAAGTGCGAGTATTTCAAACACTGTAACCCTCATTGAAATTCCCCCAAAATTAGGGGCTGAGACTCACAAGGTCTATAATTTCTTTTTAAGATCTTTCCAAATTCTTTTGCTAGCAGTCTTCGCCCGAGCAGGGTGGTGGATCTATACGAACAGACGATCAAACTTTGATATTGATATCTCGGAATATTTTACCTTGAGACAAACCACCCCAGGCCACTACTCTGGATTATTCACAACAACTGGTGAATCAGCTACATCATCCTCTATAAGGCCAACCAATGAAGGTATTCTATATGAGACTTCAACAGTTGTCAATGATAGACCAAGGGAGTCTGTTCAATCAATTCTCTCTCCGGATGTTTTTCCGTCTTCTTTAACGAAAAGGGAACTTGATAATAATGAAATGCGTGTTTCAATTACACCAGATTCAAGTGTGTCTAATTTGGCAAGCACATCAATCGAAATCAGAAAGACGACTGAGACAATAGCTTCACCCCTCTCATCATTAAGTGTAAACTCTACCTCATCCAAAAGAAAAAAGGACAAAAAAACCAAGAAGCGCAAAAGAGCTAAGAAGACGTCATCTGCAACTATTGCAACTGCAAGTTTTCCTACTTCCACATTTGCAAGTACATCAGGTATTCCAAGGCCTGCTTCTCATCAATTATCAGAGTCACCATCAACTTCAAGTATATATAAGAGTTCTTTGACTTCTGATTCATCGAATGTGCTCGATCTTAACACGATAATGGAGCCGAAAGCTTCCACCAAGTATGGCTTTGTTGTCCCTTCGAACGCAGAATTCATTCAGATTACATCCAAAGGGGTTTCACAGCTCGAATACGAGACTTTATCACCTTATTCTGAAGAATCCATCAAAACTGTTTCAACTGCACCGAATAAATCATCAAGTCAAGGACAAGAAACTCAGAAACAAAAGCGGTCCGAATCATCGAGTGAAGTTGATTCTGATACAATGATAGGCGTGTCAGGCAATAAGAAGTTCGAGTTTACTGCAAAGAATGAAAAGGCTGGTATCAATAATAGGTCTACAACAGAAAATCTGCAAACTAGTCAAGAGCCATTACCTAAGGATGCTACAACTTTGACAGCCTATCGAACCTCCCACACCCCTGTCGTGATTACGTCTGAAAAATCTGGAAATGATCTCCCTATTTTCACTTCAAAGGACAAGACAAAGACATTCGGGGAAGCCACTTTGAGAGAACCAGAAGAAACATCACTCCCTGTATTGACGAAGTCCATAGCGTCTTTCACACTTTCCGAAGGGGAGATTGAATCAGAAACTGTTACTACTGAAAATGTTTCCGATAATGATGAACTAGCAAAATCAAATCCTACCGCCAAGACCGAAATCGAGGAAAAGTACATTAGTCAGAACAACAAAGAATTAGATCCTATCAATACAGTCGCAATTCCAACAAAGACTTCTATAGCAACGGACAACGGTATTGAGGTTGAGGAGACCAGCATAGCTATACAAGATCATGCTAAATATAGTGAAATTAAATTAGATTCTAATAGTCAGCACTCTGACAGCAAAACTTCCATGATCTCTGACTCTGAAGCTGACTCTTCAGACTCAGGATCATCCGAAGAGGAAGATGAAAGTGATGACGAAGAAAAATCTCACAATAGCGATAGTGAAAGTGAAAGCGGGGATGAATCTGAAGAGGAATCTGAAGTTACACTTATTGAAGAACATCAATTCGAAAAGAAAAGGGCTGATCTCGACGTGTCTGCAAAAATAACTAAATCCATTGAACTTGAGACGGCTATACCTATCACCAAAACTTTGAAGATTTCTGATGAGACCGGTAAGATAGAACAGGACGCCAAGGCATCAAGTCGACTGCTCACAACAGAAACTCAAGACTCCATAAAGGAAACTCTTGAAGAAGGTCAAAGTAAAGGAGGAACTGAAGATTGGGAAAACACTGAAAGCGAGGAAGATAGCGAGAGAGAGGAAGATGATGAAAGCGAGGAAGAGAGTGAGAATGAGGAGGAAAGTGAAGATGAGGAAGGTCAAAGTGAAAGTGAAAGTGAAAGTGAAAGTGAAAGTGGAAGTGGAAGTGAAAGTGAAAGTGAAAGTGAAAGTGGAACTGAAAGTGAAAGTGAAAGTGAAAACGATAACGAAAACGAAAACGAAAATGAAAGTGAAACCCGTTCAAAAATCGAAACTTTCAATCAGAAAAACCAGATAGAGATTGAAGAGAGAAACGTTACCAATGAGGATGACATTGAGAATTTAATCTCAGACTTGAGCTCGACTGGAGAGTCTGATTTGGAAACAGCGTATCAGTCAATTGATAATTTAAGCGAGGGATCAAGTGAAGATTTGGAATCTGAGAACGAACATGCTAAACCTGATTTCAAAAATGCTGAAATGACCTTTTCTAAAGCAACCAGCAAACATACAGAGATCAAGAAGGAATCATCAATTGCATATCAGACTACAAGTGTTGGTCATGACGAACTATAGATAATTAATATTACAACCTGCATCAACATTCTTCTGTACAGCAATAAACTATAAATAAATTTCGTGCAAAAAGTCTTTGAGTTTAGCATACTTCATCGCTTTCGTTACGGTTAGGTAGTTTGACCATCTACTAAATTATCTGTACTAAAATACTTCTCGAAAACGTCATCATCTAGACTCTCTTTGATTTCCTCTAGTAGCCCATCAATACCATGGTTCGGTATCTCGTTATTTGTATCAGGAATACTAGTCTTGGTGTCGTCCTGAGTAATATCAAAATCACCCTCAACTAGCTCAGGTAGACTTTTATCATGATCTTCAAATGCGTGTTCGCCAACGAAGCTCTCCCTACTATCGTTGACTAGCTTAGTGAAGCTTTCCTCTTTCTGAATTTCTTCGGTCTTCAAATCAACTGCACTTGAGGATTTCGATCCAGCTTTCGATCCAGAGGAGAATCTCAAAGCCTGTGGCGTATATGGAATTTCAGGGATCGAGTCAATATTAACTTGCAATTCAGGATTATTGACTTTGAGAGTGGGTCTGTGAGTATTCTTTCCTGATCCATCATTAATGAAAGATAGAGAGCCTGTCGAATCAGACGAGGGGATTTTGCCTAAATTTTCTTGAGCTGAGTTCTTTTTGAAAAATTTTGGAATCGCTTGCGTAATTGGAGAGCTTGGTGAGGAAAAGGTCTTGACATTTGATTTAACATTGGTTGCACTAGTTAGTTTTGAAAATCTTCTTTGCTTTTTCTCATCATTCCCGCTGGAACTGAGTGTTGATTCGCTACTGCTGGAAAGTTTTATGCTCTTCTCCATAGAATTAGGAGTTAATGGTGACTGGGATTGAAACTTTGGTGAGTTGTTACTTGGTGGAGTTGTGAATTGGGGCGCTGGTCGAGGGTAAGGTACGGAAGGACGGGCAGAAGGAGCTTTAATATTCTTTGGTGACATTATTTGTTGTTTTTGGAGCTGTTGATAAGGGTGCTGATGTAGTGGTGAGTGTGAGGATCTTCCTTGGGAAGAAGGCGAAGCTTCTGAAAATTGGACTTCATTGAATTTTCTGCTTTCTGCACCAGTCAACGAATTTGTGTTGTTGATGTCTTTGACCATTGATGGTGGGTTAGGGATTGTCATTGAAATTTGCTGTGGAGGAGTAAAGATTCTTTGACTTGGGATGGCAGGAGCAGAGTGGTTGTTGAAAGCTGATTCACCAGGACCATTCAAAGGCGCAGAATGAATCTGAGAGGAGTAAGTAGCAGTAGCAGAGTCTGCAGTAGAGGCAGATGGAACAGCAGAATATGTTGAGGTTGGGGTTGGATCAGCTGGTAGTTGAACTGGTGGTTGTGGTAGGGGCGAATTCTTCTTGTTATCTGGGGATATATGACTAGTGTAGCAAACGGACTGGGCAACGACTGGCGTCTGAGGTTTCTTTGATAACAGTATTGGGTTGTCTAGTTGTTGGAGATTTTTTGGAGAGCTGGGGTTGCCTGTTTTCTGCGATTGTGATCTAGACCGAGGTGGAGATTTCTTGATTATGCTAGGTAGCGCTTTGGAGGATGAGGCAGATGATTGCTTTCTGTTGTGCTTCAAAAAAGACTTATTTTTAGCTGTAATAGCAGGAAGAAGCTCATTCGTTGTTGATTTTTCATACTGGTTTCCGTTTGCATTATCGTCCGAACTACCAATCTTTCCTCCTAATTCTTTATTCTTTTCAGCATCTGTGGAGTCAGAAGCAGAAGATGGAGGGGTGAGATAACGATTTGTATTCGAAACCTTGTCATCTGTTGTGATAATCAACCAGTCACAGTCACCAATAGTTTTAGTCAATTTCAGAACAACGGTATTTTTCAAATGGCCCAAGAAGGTTTCGTATTTCCAAGCATTAATGAACCACTCGCTGATATCTAATTTAGAAACTCTAACAGGATTACGATTGACAATCTCATAGTTTGAGCTGAAGTTGAAATTGATGGTATCAGCAACGAAAGATCCCCCATTATCTGCATTATTTGCGTCGAATCCATATCTACTGAAATCATTTATGAAGGTGGAAATCAACTCCTTGTTTTCAAACAGTGTACCATTCTTCAGATTTTTTCTGAAATCGTTCATATCATTATTTATCTTAAAGTCATCGAACTTCAAGTTTTTATCAAACTTAAGCAAGTAGTTTCTCGATGATTTTGAGAAGAAGTTCTCTATTATTTTATAAGGATTCACTTCAAACTTTTCCAAAAACTTGTTTTCAAACTTGGTGAAGGAATGATTCGAAGAGTATATTCTTGAAGTTGCATTTGCAGCGTTGGATATCAATTTGAAGTAATTCGTATGATCAAATTCCGCACCACTTGAAACTGTTAAAGTCAAAGCTTTCTGGACCAAGGGTTTATATGGCTTTGGAGGGTATTCGTTTAACTTGAAGTTTTCCAGGACTATCCTATCATCAAATGTAGGCTCTTGCGATAAACTTCTTAGGTAAGAGATAAAAATTTGATAGAATGCATAACCTCTTTTATAGTAAAATTGTTGTAGTTCATTCAAATCATCGTCATTGCGATTTTGTGTTGGTGTAAACTCGTCTCTATTGAAACATATTTGACCGGCAGTAAAGATCAAGTCGATCGAGACATTCATCTCCAAGAAGTAATTGTGCGAGAAAATTGCTAGCAGAATCTCAAGAAACTCAAACAGAACACATGCATGGTTATGGCTAGGTAGGAATCTTGGTAAGATTTGATAGAAGGATTGTAAGTTCTTGAACTCGGACTTTCTTTCACTCTTCTCAAAGTTGTTGAAGGATTCCCAAGGAATAATCGCACCGGGCAATAAACTCCACACGATTCTCAAACTCAAAATCAGCGTAATCCATTTGACGTCTGCGATCATTTGTTCAATCTTATCCCCGGTATAGGAGCACCCTTCGAAAGGGAAGAGCGATCTGATAAAATCGTTTGCTTCAGAAATATCCTCGTCATCAAACTGGCCTAGACTTGGCTTGAAAATATCATGGAACGAATGCTGGTGCGCATTGGGTGCTCCTTTGTCAAAAGTTTTGAATCTTCTCTTCAGATCCTTTGTCAGATAGTGGATCACATACCTGGCAGACTTGTGGTTCACACCATCAGTGGAAATAACATCAAAGTGTGGTTTCATCAGAGAACAGTTATTGAATTTGTCGTAGTCATAGATATAGAAAAACTCTGACTTTAGTCTATTGTTTTTGGCTTCGGTTACTAAATCCAGATGGCTGTAATCCTTTGCCCCAACCACGTTGATTTCCTTACCAATGTTCTTCTCAGCAGATGTTCCGAGCTTCATGTTGTCAAAGCTGCTGAAGGTCTTCACCATTGCGTTTGGAGAGGACGGCATTGTAGGCGATATACGATGGTATCTTCGATACGCAGAACTGGCAGTGCAATTGCAGATGGGTTCGTACTCTCCTGTTTCTTGGTGCCCTGTTTCGTGTTCCGGGGCTCTAGTTTCTAGCTTTCGAAGGGGAACCGCTTCTGTTTTATACTCAGAACGGTAGTTTCGAAATTTCCGTCTGTAACAAGAATGCAACACAGCAGCTAAACAGAGACACAACAATAGGTTTAGGTCAAAACAGATCCAAGTACCAGCTTTAAGAGAGAAAGGCACAAACAGTGATATATGACGCTCAGCTCCGGAGAGCTCAAAGCTCTACTTTATATATATATATACATATATATATGTCTGTTTGTAGTCTCCAGGGGGGGCGCTGTCGTGTTTGCAAACTGCAACTTCTGCTGTATTTCTCGAACTTGGTGTACCTACTTTTCCAAGACGCGTTCCTGCAAGCGAATTGGGCTACAAGCAGAGATCGTACAGAAAATTTCCTGGAGTCTCACCTAGTGGTACATAACAACAAGCTGTAGAGCAAGCTGCCCTCCTTCCGTCATAGCGAGAAACGTAACATGAAGGAGCTCAGAAAAGACGATTGTCGAGATATCATGGCTCCATGGCCCCATGAGTCTACAGACGGGCTCTAAACTGAGCGGCTGTGGGTGATAACAGCCCGAGAATCGAGAATCCAGGCCCACCTTGCCCCTGTATGCATGGAAGCGTACCTGAGAGACAGGAAAAAGACCTACTACAGTTTCGCGAAATATATGGTGTTCAAACTTGAAACTAACTCGAAACAGCAACTAGGCAGAGTCCAGAACCGATGTACAGTGACGGTGGTACTGCTGACCCAAAAACTGCTGACCCAAAAACTGCTCGGTAGGTACATAGGTTTCTTGCAATCCGGTTTCAGAGTTTCTGGATCGACACCCTAGTTACCATCTATGGAGCCCTGCTTCTGAGCTTAGGCTGTTTGTCTCAACACGAAATGCATAACTTCCTTTTGAGAAGGCAGGTCCAGGCAGGCTATTCTGCATTGGTTGCACTGGTTACGAGGGGGGGGGGAACAACTACATAAACAACAACTACGTAAACAAAATATAAGCTGTGCTCTACGATATAGGGCCGGTGCCAGTACATAGTAACCTCGCCAGTTGCGCTCCTCGAGTATCTGAAGAGCATCAGTCCCTTACTGTTTCAAGCTACACTTCTAAAAGAAAGAAGGAAAAAAAAAAAAAAAAAAAAAAACAATACAAAAAAATACAGTCAGAGAGAGAGTGAGTGTGTGTCTTTGTGTAACGAGTTGTACATGAGCTTGGACGCGCACTACTGCTGAGCCGATCCCTGGGATGCGGCGCCCTAATAGAGAAGAGCACTCTAACGAGGACTCCTCAATCACCATAAGGAGCTAGCAGAGGAGACTAGCTAACTACGTCATGCAGATACCTGCATTCAACATTCTAATACGGTATTAACCCGATTAGGGATCTCGATATGGTTTTGTGCCCGGTCCTCATTGAGATGAGGTTGGGTGGGCAGCGAAAAAAAAAATACATATATACTACATATATATGTGTGTGTATTACAAAGCTGTGTAGGCAAACAGGCAAACAGGCAAACATACAGGCAAACATACAGGCCGGGATAAAGAGGGACAGAATGGTACGGTATGCGGGAAAGCTTGCTCTTGCACCCATGGTAAGAGCTGGCGAGCTTCCAACGAGACTGCTGGCTCTGAAGTATGGAGCTGATCTTGTATGGGGTCCTGAGATCGTTGACAAGAAGCTGATGAACTGTGAAAGAGTTGTCAATGAAGATCTGGGCACAGTGGATTTCCTATCCAAGGGTCAAACTAAGATACCCGGGGTCACCAACCTTGTCTTCAGAACACATTCTGAGTTGGAGAAGTCAAAGATAATCTTCCAAATGGGCACTGCTGATCCGGGCATTGCAGTTCAAGCTGCCAAATTGATAATTGGCGATGTGTCGGGTATTGACATCAATGCTGGCTGTCCGAAACACTTTTCGATCCATGCAGGTATGGGCGCCGCGCTCTTGAAGACTCCAGAACTGCTCGCTGCGATATTGACGGATCTCGTTGAACATGTCGGGAGACCGAACAACAAACCGATCAGTGTCAAAATAAGACTTTTGCCAAACGAACAGGACACACTCGATCTAGTCGAAAGATTGCTGAAAACAGGCATATCGAATCTGACAGTCCATTGCCGCACACAACACATGAGAAACAGAGAAACGCCAATAAGAGATTATCTCGATAAAATCAAAGAGAAGTGTGACAAATACGATGTGAGCCTCATAGTGAATGGGAACATCTTGAACAGAAATGATTTCGAAGCATTGCAGGGGAAGTACGGGGCGAGCGTTGGTGGGATGATTGCTTCTAGCGCTGAGATAAATCCTACATGCTTCAGCACTGATCCACTACCCTGGAGTACAGCCATCAAAGAGTACACAGAGATCGCCAAAAAATACAACAATTTTGTCGGCAACACAAAATACATGCTGACCAGAATGATACCAGGTAAGTCCCCGATGTACCAGCTTATCACAAGATCCAAGACGTATGAGGAATTTTTTGAGAATTTCAAAAAGCTTGATGGAAAGATATCAGAGGGTGATCACCCTCAAGTCGCGGCCCGTCATAACAAACAGACTACCAAGATATCCAAAAAGGAATCGCCAGATTACATGGAGGAGACGCAAACAGAGGGCAAAAAGCATTCTTTGGATTCTTCTGTGGAAATAATACCAAAGAGACCGCGTATCGAACAAGTCAGCACATCTTAAATACCGAGTACACTAGCTACAAACCCGAGTATTACCTCTCATAACAATGGAATTTCATTTGTATTTGTGTATTAGGTTATATGATTCCCTAATGCAAATAGATTAGTTTATGTACATGTAGCTAGCCCGTAGGGAAAAAGGCATAACCAAACAAGAAAAAAAAAAACATGGGAAACGCGTAATAATAACATGAAGGTGCGTCTCTCAAACCTTTCAATCTTTTCTAAGTGAGAAAGAAGAACAACAAGAAGAGGGGAAAATAATGTGAGCACTTGATAAAGTTGAAGACGTAAAGTTCATAATTCTCGGGGAAAAAACAAAGAAAAAAAACAAAAAAAACATAGCTCATTGCATTGAACTTCATTTCCCCTGCTTTTCGTTGACTCATGTTGATTGGATCATTGAGATATATCTCCTATACCCATGTCTTTCATTCCTTTAGAACTCTTAAGAACAAAGCCGACAGCCCGCTGAATATTACATAACTAGTGCTTTGAGTCCACACCAGGCAGCAGCAGCACCGGCCGTCAAACCAGCGGCATAACCAGCAGGCTTGAACCCTTTAGTAGATTTAAAAATGGCACCGGTGAATGCTCCTGCAATTATTGAGTTGAAAGCATCGTGCTTGCCTCTTATTCCATCAATGGAGCTGCCAATCAAGTTATAAGTCATTGCCAAAACACCGGCATTGTTACCCAAGAAAGGACCTCTTTTGGTTATGTGGTTTAAAATAGTGTTCAGCTTCAACTTCCCAGGCGAATTTGGATCCACATGCTTCAACCCTTCGAAAAACCCATATGAACCACCAATGCCTAACCCCACCAAATAAACAGCTCCTGTACCATAACATAAATCATCGGTCCAACCTCTGGAGGGGATGAACCCTTGTGTGCCCTCCATGGTGCTCAAAGATTCATCCTCAAGATCTAGATACTCAACACCCTTCTCTAGCCCTGCTAATGGATGCAATCTAGCAGCGTCGAGAGCGCCTGGTGCCGATATGATATTGGAGACATCTGCGACTGATGATGGATCGAACCCCAGTGTTTTATCTATTTCTCCCGAAGAAGGTTTATCCTCTTTCTTAGAAGATCCAAATATCCACGACATTGTATTCACTAACCTCGTTACGTCGGAACTAACTAACTGGTCTCAAAGGTTGTTATTTCAGAGGCAACGAACAAAATCAAAAATATCTTTTGATTTGACAACCCAATCCTATGCGACTCCGTCAAGCGTACAAATCAAAAAAAACTTCACGCAGAACTAGCTGATCTAGGAATAACACTAACCGAAGCTTCGAAAATCAGCCCTTTTTTGTCAAAAAGCAACGAATCTTCCTTCCTTCTGAATGTCCGGTTTTCCAATTTTTCACCACCTCTACTTTTTTTTGCATACCTTTTTTTTTCCTTTGAGAAAAAAAAACCAAATTACCCGCAGAAGGTGTGTAAATGGAAAGGGCAACATCATTTGCACTGGTTATCGGGCCTCTACTCTGTCTAGAGAGGAAGATATACAGTTGTGGGCTAAGGGACGGGACGGGACGAATGCGGGACTGCATTGCGCAGTTCGTCAACTTTATAACACACTTTGAACAGCTATACAAAGGCTGTATACATTAGAACTCCAGAAAACACCAAAAAACGAAACCAACTCTTAAACCCCAAACCATCTCTATTACCAAGCCAATCATTCTACTAGTCTCGTCATTGGAAGAATACATCATCTCAGAAAGTAGGACACCACAATGGTGTGTCAGTATCAGATCAGAGTTCAGCTGTTGGTTGTCACCGATCTTAAGCTTTATTGAACTCTTCGCTAGATCATCACTTCTTTTCTAATAGTTGAGTATCAACCACAACGTCCTGCACTTCGGAAGAGCCTAGCAGCTTATTCGCGCTACCAGATAATCCAGAAACTTCTACCATCCTCTGAAGCACGACGTCCAACTCCCTCACCTGATTGTACAATCCGTCTCTCATCTCTTTCGAAACTTTCACCCTAGCTCCTGACTTTGTGGAATTGACATGCTCTAATATTTGGTACTGCTCTTCTCTCGTTTTCAGATCCAATACTTTCTTGTGTATCAGCCAGAATTCTTGCTTCTTAGACACACTGTCTGTCCTCGAATCCTTATTGAGCAGATCTCTGACTGCTTCAAGCTGTCTCTCTAGTTTGATGATTAAGCAATAGATTTTAGAGCTTCTACTCTTTCTCGGTTCACTCTTTGTGAGTTTTCCGCCTCCAGAGGCATTTCGATAATCATGGGTTGAGTTCTCCTCGTTGTAAGCCTTTTGATCATTTACATATTTGAGAATGATTTTCTCACCTTCTTCCAGTTTCTCTCCATAGCTCTCTTTCTTACGAGCAACTGAAATCATTTGATTGAGCTTCATTCTCGCATGTTGCACGGTCAATCCTTCGCTCTCGTCTAATGAGTAATGTATGTTGTATGATGTCACGACATTATTCCAAGCTATAGCCTTGGGCTTCGCTTTATATATTTCGTTCGCAGAAATCAGCTCTGCTAGCTTGAGTCTTTGCTCAAATCTTGTGATGGTGTACGAAGTCTTCCTTATAGACTTCGGCGAGGGAGTCACTGCATCAGCAACAAATGTTAGCACGGATACGTTTGGAGCATCTCTATCTTCTCGAGCAGGTATTTCTGACACGCTGAATTCGTTTACTGGGTGTGGAGCAGAAATGTGGAATTTCATGGTGTTCGGTATGCTAAGCTTTGGCCTCTTGGACTGCTTGAATATACCACTACCAGCTTTTCTCGTATCGGCACCATAGTTCACAAACTCAAAATTAGTGTTGGGGTGAATCCGCTGCCCTTGGAACATCTCGTTCTGCAGCTATACAAAGTGCTGGCCTAGTGGTGGTCTAATTATACTACACGTTGTTTCGTTGTGTTATTGTGAACTCTCTCATGCTTTTTTTCCCTTGAGGAGCTCTACTTTGGATGTTTGGATGTTACTCGCTTTTCCAAACTTTCGATACAGTGTAAATAAGTCAAAATACCCGGAAGATGCTACTGAAAGAATAACAAAGCTCTGTTGTAGCTCTGTGGCGAAAACCATTCAAAGTTTTGCCTTCGCGTTCAGTGTTCATCGCTGAATCTAAAATCGAACAAAGCAAGACACCCAGCTCCGCGATATGAGTGTGAGATTTCTTGCCAGATCATCGGGCTTACCATCATCATTAGTGGAGGTTGAGTTAAAAAGGTTGGAGAATATACAGGACGACTTGGCTGAGGGTCTTGGTGCATATAGCTCTAATGAATACGGAGAGGTGAAGGGCAAGATCTTGAGTCTGATAAACCGTTATGAAGAGAAGTTGAAGTTTGTGATCGCAGAAGTAGAATTTCAATTCGATGTCGACCTCAAAAATCCACTTGTTAACCATGACCCTGTCCTGCTGCGCTTGGCATTGATGATTGACAAGGCAAGCGATTTCTTCCAAAACTTTAGGGTTAATTTCGAGAGGAAGCAACGTGAGATGAAAGCTGAACATACCAGCAAATTTCAAGACTTGAAAGATTCGAAATATAAAAGACAGAACAAAGATACATCAGCAACCCAATCAAAAGATCTGTCAACAGATGCAGATGCAAAATTAGAAGATGTTTCTACCGACACAAAGATTTTGACAGCAACTAAAAAGATCAGCTCAAAATTAGCCCAGTCGAGTCAGATTCTACAATCTTCGCTAGTGCAATCGCAATTGAATCTAGAGGATCTAGAAACTCAGAGTGATTCGCTTGCAAATTTGTCCGATAAGTATGGGAGAATGAAGTCCATTTTAGAGAAATCAGATTCGTTCATCAAAGATATCAAATTGAGCAGTGAACGCGATAAGAAAAGAATGTATTATGCCCTGCTATTCTTTGGATTCTGCGTTCTAAGGGTATTCTGGAGACGGTTGCTCAAATTGCCTGTTATGTTTGTTCTGAAAACCATACTCTATACCATAAAAATAGCGTGCTTCACTACAGGTTTAGTGTCAAGCAACAGGAAAACTGTAACCTCAGTGGACTTCTTAGCCTCCGAGGTACAAAGCTTAACTAGTCTAGGAGCCACAGAGACGATATCAACAAACCCAAGCATTAGTGTTCATGTCCCCGATATACAAAGCACTGCAGTGAATATCAACGAAGAGGATAGCCTTTCTGATGCTCTAGAGCGGATCATTGACGAGCTATGAAACTGTGTAAAGTCTCTTTCGAAAACACAACGGCATCTGAAAAACTACCAGTTATTGAGCCTCGTAACACCTCCTACCCACCCGCCCTCTATCTCCTTCGCTTAGTCTACATGTAGAGCTTAGTGCGATTTATATAATTGAATCGAATATCATGTGCTGCTACACGTGACCTAAGCTTAAACAGCCAATCATTATCGAGAATCCTGTTGGTTCCGAGGCAACATTGGTACGGCCATGCTTTTGACACAAAATAGAGGTCGAGGAATGGGGGGTACGACGTCAGTTGGTCTGCTCAAGTGATCTTTGGGTAACCTAAGTGAGTCGTTTATCTCAGTAGCATCAGGAGTACATAACGATCGTCTTTGATCGAGTCAAATCCGGGCAAACACTGCAGAAATAGCCCGTAGTTCTGATGGCTGCAATGATTTAACGTTCAAACATTAAATCCGCAACCTATCCAATAGTCTTCCGACAGCCAGCTATACCGCACCATTAAAGCCTCGAAGACCCAAGCTACACACACTGCTCGGCAACAGTTTCTCATCTTTTGTAAAAGGGAAGCAGCTTATCTTAGATAGCATCCTAGAGGATTTGCCATAAGTTAGAACGCTCCTCCCTCACTTCCCGACAACATTTGGCAAGCGTGCTGAGCACTACTTTTTAGCAGAAGAATCACGATTGAGTGAAGAAACAACGAGAAACAGCAACAACTGTACGCTTAATATTTTGACGAAAACCCACTGACGAAAGTCTGCGATATCGTACAGTGAGCTTCTCTTTTGTATCGGGACAGTGAAAAATGCCAGATGAGACCTATTATATTACCCCTCATGAGGCAGCTCTAGCTGTTGTTGCTACATCGATGAAAAAGGCGAGACTAAGGTTGGATACATTGGTAATCAACTCTATTGTTGGTGGCGTGCTGTTTACTGTTGGAGGCATGCTCCATATAGTAGTGCAGGGAAACCCTGAGCTATGGGAAGAGAATCCTGGCATCGTTCATCTGTTACAAGGTGCAGTGTATCCAATTGGTTTATTTTACGTTGTTATAATGGGCGCAGATCTTTACAATTCGAACATACTTTATTTTACAGTTGGAGTTTTGAGAGGTGCTGTGTCGATACTGGATCTAGTGATTAGCTGGCTCGTAAGCTGGTTATGCAATTTGGGCGCAAGTATTTTCGTTGCGTACGTCATCTGTGATCTTTCTCATGTATTCAAAACAGAAGCCTACGTCAACGGTACAATAGAAATCGCGATGGACAAAGAGAAATTCTCGTTCATGGAGACGTTTATCAAAGGTATTGCCTGCAACTTTTGTGTTTGTCTAGCTATCTATTTGCAGTTACTTGCAAAGCCCATTCACGTTAAGCTTTTGATGTTGTTTTTACCCGTGTTCACGTTTGTCTCGATGGGGTTTAGTCATGCTGTTGCTGATATGTTTCTTGTGCCGATGGGACTGCTAAATGGAGCTCCAATGTCTGTTGGAAAATACATCTGGAAGCTTCTCATACCTGCAAGCGTAGGTAATATGGTTGGTGGTGTGGCATTTTCAGCAGTTATTCCGTTTTACCTGCACCTTGTTGTAGTAGAAAGGGATCAAAAGTCCTTGAAGTTACCAGAATATGATGCTAAGGATGAGCAGCCAGAACTAGGCATGGACTCAAGAGTCATTAGAGTACCATCAGAGAAACAAGTAGTTGATTCAAGTGATACTGGAGACGATTCTGACACGACTCGAGAGGTTTACAACCCTATTGCATATCGCCCCACTGTATCAAGAACGAGATCAGTTGATCCGCTATCAAGACTTTCTACCGTATCGTCGACGCACTCAGGCTCCAATAGATCAAGACTATCTTCACCACCCGGTGTTTTTCCTGTACTGGGTATGGGTGAGCCGTTGGTGAGAGAAAGAGCTATTGCAACGCCCAATAATATTCGCGAGAGAGAAGGTGACATAGATGAAGCCGTTGAGGACTCTCTTGAAGACGCAGATGACGTTTCTCTAAACTCTAATCAAGATTCAGAACTCGACCAAAGTATTGACGGTGCGCTATCTGAAAAGGAGAAACAGCGCATTGAAGAAGAAAACTACGAGAGAGAAGGTGGATTCAATGTGAGAGAGAACAAATTGAGCGAAAGTCTTAAAAGAGTCGTAACGAACGCAAAGAAAAGTAAGCGACCCAACGATGTTGAGACGGGCCTCAATAATAAAGAGCGCAAAGCATCAGTTTCATCAACGTCCAAAACATCCAAAATTTTCAAGAGCTTTACCAGATCATTATCACAGAGACCTCCGGCTAACGCTGATGAAGTTTCTCAACATTTAGAAAAACATAGAATCTCCACTAGAGCAGCAAATGCATCTGACCCAATAGCTGGAATATCCAACTTTGACACATTATCAATCAAGATGCCACAAGCCAGTGCATCATCTGCAAAACAGAGGAGAAAATCTTCCAATCCCAAAGTTTACCCTGTTAGCTCTAATAAGAAGCAAGTTGCCCCACTAAACTTCAATGATAATGACAATTTTGAGGAACAAAGCATTGCAACACATCTGGTAAATGTAAATAATGATAGAGTGCCAGATAGTCCCGAGCATTCATGACGCCTTTCCAAAAAGGTATCCACATCACCATTTCTAAACTTGCATTATTGTTTTACTTTCAGTTTGAAATTCCATTTATTCATAGATATTCTGTCATTAATATACTTTTAGATACAGTTCGAATTCACTTGGGATCGTATTGCCAATGATTCCTTAGTCTACAATAGCAATGCACTTTGGAAATGATTCAGCTATGCCATTTAGATATAAATAAGATTTCGAAAAACGTAGATCTGTGTGCGACAACCATGTTTGTTGATCTTTCGCGTCTTCAAAAAAAAAAAGAGATCCCAAAACAGACGCGCTCTAGAATGGATTGTAACCTCCGATATCCATCGATTATTGTCATTAGCTTTATATAGGCTCTGGATATGACCACTACGCGTGTGCCGAGACTGAAGTTCAAAAAGAACATATTGAGCTCTCCAAAAGAATCTATCCCGCTCAAAGAACTCCTAGAAAGATTAGATGTATGTAAAATGATTTGAGATGCCCTATGAGCATATTTTGCTAACTACAAAACAGATTCTATCTACTGAACTATCTAAAATTGATCAAGAAAAGTTTGATATCAAATCTTTGGATAAAATAAAGGACGACTTAGTTAGCAAGAAGCTTCTCAATCACAAAGATCCAGGAGTCCAGGCACTAGTTGCTTGTTGCCTTTCGGATGTTCTTAGAGTCTACGCCCCCGATGCTCCTTATACGGATCATGAGCTAACAGAAATATTCAAGTTGTTTATCAGGCAATTCAAGAAATTATCAGACCAACAAAATGGGTACTATGCACAAGAGATTTACTTAATCACAAGGTTAGCCGAAGTAAGAAGTATCATTTTGGTAACAGTCATCGATAAAAATGCTTCATTGATTGAGAGTATCTTTGAACTCTTTTTTGATTCCAATAACAAATTCAACAAAAGACTAGAACCCATAATATCTGATATATTGATTGAAATAATCTCTGAGTGGGATCAAATAACAACGCCGGTGTTGAAGTTGATATTGAATAAGTTTCTTACCAATCCGCAAAAAGATGATACGTCCGTCACATCGAATTTGTCTTCCTCCGTTTGTCATCCTTTCAATTTCACTCTAAATATTTGCAACGCGAACCCTGATAGACTAGCTAGGCAATTCACGAAGTTTTTCTCGGAAGTGCTGTTTGAGAACAAAGAGGATGAGAGATCTGAGGTACCTATCAAAAACCTCGTGAAACTCCATAAGTTATGCATTGAGGTGTGGAGGTATGTCCCAGAGGTGTTAGGGTCTGTGCTGGGTTTAATTGATGATGAACTAAATGCTGAAAATGAGAAGTACCGAATTATAGCTACTGAAACAGTTGGTCAGATATTAACGATCTCTTCAAGAGTTAATTTTGTTAAAACTGATAGAGATACCTGGATAAATTGGTTGAAAAAGACCCTGGATATCTCCCCCCATGTTCGTATTAAATGGGTTGAACAAGCTACAAAAGTCCTCCAATCGAGAAGTGATATTAGTAATGAGCTTTCGACAGGTATATCCCAGACTTTGATTGATTCGGATGAAAGAGTTAGATATGCTACTACAAAAGCTATTGCTACTATTCCATCTGCAACTCTGGTGAAAAAGGTCAATAACACATCCATCATAAATGGCTTAATTCAACTTACCAGGGAGAAGCACGCTGAAATCAGAGAAAACTCTATTTCTATTTTAGCTAAACTGTTCGATGACTCTTATGATGATATTTATGTCAATGGCATATCAAATGGCAATGAGATATATCACATTGTGAAACAAATTCCTAATCACATTTTGAATTTGCTCTATATTAATGACAAAGAAATCAATTATTTGGTAGATAACACGTTGGTTGAGCAGCTACTTCCGTTTGAGAACGACGATCTAAAAAGAGTGACGAGAATCTTGAACGTTTTTCAGAATTTAGGGGATAAGGCTAAAGGCTCTTTCATTGCTTTTAATAAAAGACAACAACAGTTGTCATCTGTCGTTGAGAAATTAATCGAATTTGCAAAAGAAAATAATGGAGAAAATAGTGATGAAGAGTTAAATAAAAAAATTGAAAAGACAATCAGTTGGTTATCGGTCTCTTTGCCAGAGAGGTTCAATCCCAAAGAGTCATTGCAAAGATTCATCAATGTAAACAACAGGCGGTTGTATTTTTTGATGAAGCTTTCAGTGTCCCCAAATTCAGATTATGAATCTATCAGAAACTCCAGTAAGGAGTTTTTTACTAGGATTAGGGACGCGAAAGTCATTAATGCAGTACAAGATGGTTTAAGTGTATCAGTCAAAGATATCGCTGAAACATTCAAAATTTTATTTTATAGAAGCAGTCTAAATTTTTACAACAAATCCAATATTTCATCACTTTTAAAATTGAATGACAATGAAGGTTTCAAAAAAGTGTCACAAGAGCTCATTGATAATATCTCCACCATTGCACCATTTGCCTTTCAGAATCAAATATCAGAACTCACCGAGAGCATCATCGTTTCAACTCCAGGGGTTGGTCCTAGTAGACTAAACACTCTAAGGGCCTTGTTTCACATATTTAGAAAACTTGGCAAGTACCTTGACAGCAGTGGTACTCCATTTTTTCGCAAACTAGTAGCTTATGCTCAAGAAGGAAGCCCATTGGAAGCAAAATTTGCTGTCAAAATTATATCTTTAAGCGATGGCTCGAAAGAATTCTTACAGAAGATGGTAGAAAACATTTATCCACTGAAATTTGAATCCAATCACATTCTTACCTACTTGTCTGTTATTTCTCAGCTATTTTTGAGAAATCCCTCTCTTGTTGAAGACAGAAGTAATGAGATTACGCCGTTTCTAATAAAAGAGATTCTTTTGAAAAATGAGGTAGTCGGAAAAGATGATGATCCATCATGGATTGATGATGAAGACCTAGAAAATGGAAAAGAGAAGAACCTATATGCTAAGATACTTGCGCTGAAAATATTCACAAATAGACTGAGATCTCTAGCTGAATCTGATGGAAAACTTGGAATGGAGAGTATTTCGGAGCATGTTTTGAAGCTTCTAGTATCTTTTATTGGAAATGGAGGGGAGATAGTAAGTCCAAACTCCGACACATTTCCTACCCCCAAACATTATCAGACGAGACTACGACTTGAAGCTGGATTGAATCTCCTGAAGCTGGCAAGACTGCCAGCCTTCAATAAGCTTGTAAATAGCACGGTGATCCAAAGGTTGATTTTGTTAATTCAAGATGAAAACGAAAACGTTCGTTCCTCATTGATTCATAAACTAACTGATTTGCTGAAGCAGGAAGTCATCTCCTCAAAATTTCTACCAGCGGTATATTTTATAGCATTTGAACCTAAAACAGATCTCAAGAATGAAATAAAAACTTGGGTCAAATTCTCTTTCAACAAAAAACTGGCTGACACGATCAGGGATGGAAAGAAGGATATCGTCTTCGAAAAGAGCTTGACTGGTCTCATCCACCTTATAGCTCATCATAATGAGTTTCAACAATACATCAGAGATAAAAATCAGACTGAAGAAAGTTTGTTGAAGGCATTCACTTTTGCTTTGGAATATATCATATTTTTCCTTGATATCATTGCTACTGATCAGAACATTTCATTATTATACTATATGGCGAATAGGGTGAAGCAATACCGCGATGCGCTACTTACTGAAAATGATTATGCAGAAGAAGTGGATGATATTTATGATATTTATAGGGTCTCAGACCTTGCCCAGCTAACCATAAGAGAGTTACAAGAACATAAAGGGTGGTTTTTACAGACATATCCTGGAAAAATTGATTTATCCTCAGAGTTATTTTCCTCTATGAAAAGATCTAGTGAGGGCCAAAAAATCATTTCTCAAAGTTTTATTCCTGGTAAAATCACAAAAAAGTTGGTTGTTATTATCAGGAGAAAGATTGTAGCTCTTCATTCAAAAAGACATCGTCCAATCGGCGAATCAAGCATTGCATTAAAGCCAAAGGTAAGTAACAAGGAGAAGTCGATCAAGAAAAACATTGTGAAACGTAGGCTTCGAGAAACTGTTGATCAAGATGAAGAGAATAAAGAGGACCAGTTGCCACAAGAGAGAGAACCATTGAGAAAGAGCGCCAGATTGAAGCGCATAAGTTATGCGGCTGCTTCAAGCGAAGCTGAGGATGATGATGATGGCGAGGATGACTATTAGGTCGATCTTAATTTAATTTGTTTGAGCTATATAAATTCTTGCAACTTTGACCCCGTAGATAGAATTTGTAGTATAGCTACTGGAAACATTTGCTAAGTACAGTAGTATAAATGCTGAGATTCTATATGTTAAATATTACGGAGACAGTTATACAAGTCATTGCTTCAAAAAGTTTAGCACTTCAGCTTTTCCTTTAAGCATCAACAACTTCTTCACCTGTAGTAACTCCTGTAACTCTTCGTTAGATACATCATCTACCCTGAGATTTTGACTATGCTTCTGTAGTTCTTGAGTGGCCGCTTGAATAAGCGATTTGAAGTTAGACTCTTTCAAATCGATCAAGGATTTTATGGTACTTTTCTCTGTACCGCTATAGCTTTCATCATTTGTCAAAGTATTCAATAATTGGTTATTTTCTCTAGTTATTCGGTAAACTTCGTTGATCCTTTGTATTTGTTCTTTCTCCTTTGAATCATGTATTTTATTCATAAAATCAACAAGAATTCCACGCTCTGGAACTCTATGAATGGTATATGAGTCATTGTAAAGTTTTAAATGTTGCTTGGGAATTGCAGCAGCAACCCCATTCGAAGTGTCATGATTGTTCAAAAAAGGCGGAGTTGGTATGTTAACAACTCCACTATAGGCTTCGTCACCAGAGTCATCCAACTTGATGTCAATGTCACCATTGTTTTTATAACCGTAGGTCTGATCAACATCAACGATATGAGGTCTCTTGAGCCGTCTCTGTTTGCTGGGTATTAAATCATCAATGTGATTGGGACACTTCCACTTCTTGCCCAGCTGTTTGACAGTTGATAATGGGGGGTCAAGGCAGTCAAGATGCCATGGCGATTGGCAGTACTCGCAAATAATTATGAGTTTATCAACCCCACCGTTCAATTTATCAGAATTAATCCCGCTTTCGCCGCACTTAGAGCAATATATGATTCTGCCATTTTTATCGAAATGATGGTCGGGATCTGTTTGTTCAAAAGAACCGATTTTTTGTGGTTTGTATGGCTTATAGTTATCGTCTTCGTATTCCCCAAATTGACCAGTTGAAACGCCCTCAAAACGATCTCTAATTTTCTTCGGAAGTTTGAACTGTATTGGGTTTCGTAGATCTATTTGATTTAACAATTTGGCAAAGAGACCTCGAGGGTGAGGTTTTGGAGGATTCCTTTTGACTAAACATTCCTTACAATACCAGTTACCTTCTGGCAATGAATCCTCGTCAAGAGGGGGATCACAACATGCAAAATGGAATGATTTAGGACACGCCTCGCAACACAAGAATATGCCTGGCTCACCACATGATGCGCAGAAATCTTGATTATCCTTGGTATTATCCGCAAAATCGAAAGCATTTTCTCTTGGTTGTCCGGCAAGTCTAATTGGATTGTCAAATCCGAAAGGATTTTCTCTAATTTTTTTCGGGGAAGCATTCTTTATCTTTCTTCTTCCATCCTCCTTTTCCTTCCCCTTTGGCTGTTTACTTTTCGGGATTTTAGTTGACGTCTCTTCATTCTGGGATTTATGAGGTTTTTTGGCATATTTTCTTGCTCCTTTTTTTGCAACCGGGTTAACGTTTTTGCTTCTAGTGTTACTTTCTTTCTGTATTTTTTCACTTTCTGTAGTTTTCAACCCTTTACGTAAACGTTCTTCGACGTCATCAGGCTCAGCAGAAGCTGAATCTGATTGGGCTTCATCGAGATTTCCTGTAGTATTTTGTTCTTCTATCGATTGGACTTTTGAGCTATCAGTCCCTCTCTTTTTGGACCTTTTCCTAGGCCATAGGCTCTCTTTCTTTATTTTTGCATTTGGAGGAGCACTCAAAGGCAATCCTGTGACAGACATTATAGGCTCTGTAGCAATAGGTTCATTGAACTCTAGTCTTCCATCTTTCAGTGTCACTATCACATTCTTATTCTGATAGCCAGAAACAGAGGGTGTCGACTGTTCAAAGGGAAGCTTATCATTTTTCATTAGCTTCTTTCTCTTCAGAACCAATTCCATTCCACTCTCTCCATCCCTTTCACGCTTTTTAGCATCTTCTAGCTCTTTCTCTTTACTGACTTCTAATAGGGATAATCTATTGGAACGCCTTCTTGAATTCTTAGATTCTTCAAGAGTAGGTGAACTTTTTCTTGAACTTCCTCTAGAAGGAGTTTTAGATTTGACACTAGATATTGGAGACATTAAGGATGTCTCTCCCGAATCTGAGCCCGTTTTGGATGTTTGTGAGGACAGCATGGTTAGATTTTATTACCAGCCAGTTGGGGAGAAGATGGTACAAATGAGAATGATAGCAGCAAAGGGCAATCGAACAACGAGTTTCCTCCCAAATTTGCCGTAACTTTAACAACAACGATTCCGCTAATAAAAAACCTAAAACCAGCACGTACAGCCTCGATTGAATTCTCTAGCAGAAAGAGGAGTTTGAAAGAGCAATTTGCAATTTGCAATTTTGTGGATTGTGGTTTACAGACGGTTGAAAAGAAGAATTTTGAAGGCGCGTTTCCTTTTGAAAGAAGAAAAAAATTAGTAGTAAAAATTCCAAGTTACGATGAAAACCGAGAGAGAGAAAAATGCAATAAAATGGAGAGGAGTCCAGTTTCAAGAAAACGAGATGGGAACGAGACGGGAACTAGCTAGGTTATAAATTATGCGAGAAGAGGTACTGTTGCTTGATTCCAGTAGAGAGCAAGACGCATCAGCCTGGTTACCTTTTGGCTTTCTTTGATCTACAGAACAAGCATTCAATTGCACAAAAAAAAAAAGGCACGAAACCACATAAAGATCTCTTTAGAGAAACCTATTAAACAATTTATTTGGCTTCACTGATAGATTACTCGGCCTTTTTTGACTTTTTGTTGGTTTTCAAAGGTTTTTTGATCAGCTCTTGTAAATCGTCACTCAGTTTCTTGTCCGATTTAACAACCTCTTCATCGAATCCTGAGGAGGTGAACTTGACTAAACCATTTTTGGTAATTGCAACGGTAACATAGACTTGAGCAATAAACTCGCCTTCTTTTTCTTGATAGATATCGTAAGCGTTGATGACTCCATGGCTCACGTTTTCTTTCAATCCTGTACGACCTTTAGTTGGATCATCCAAGTTCTTGATGGAGAATGGGAAACTAGAGGCTTTTCTTTTGATTTCGTTCAACACTAAATGAGAAGATTTCAATTTCAACTGATAGGAGTTACCAGTAAGTTTATAGATAGTTGTTCTGAGATCTGTAAGTTTAACCTTACCTTCACCTGAAGAAACTAGAATGTCCAATCCAATTACTTGACCAACCTCGAAGTCATAGCTTGCAACTTGAGCCCTTTGACTCTCGTTTGGGTTTATGATGATTTCTTTAGGGCCAGTCAAAACGTTACGTTCTTGATTGTGTGATAGCATACCTTCCAATGGAACAACGCCGTACTCCTTAGCGACTTGGTTGACAACCTTGGTGACATCCCAATTCTTGTTGCCTGGTTTGATGGTTCTTAAAGCTGCCTCGCTAGCTTTGTAGGCAGCAGTTAAAACATCTGCCTTTTTACCTGTGACTGGATTTTCCTTCGAGGAACCGACAACAACAGTCTCTGAAACAATGGATGGAAAGCCATCAATTTGAGCACCTAGGTGGATTTTAACAACGTCGCCATTCTTCAAAGTGATGTTGGCTTCAGCATCTTCAGCGTTTATTGGCGATAAGTGATCAGCAATTGCATTTGGAGAGATAGATGTTGGGAATGCAATACCTTTGGTTTCAACTTTGTTTTTCTTGCTGTTGTAGATTTTGGAGGTCTCTTCCTCGATCAATTCGTCACCAGCCTTAGTGATGTCCCAGACCTTTGCACCATCAACCACTAGAGTTTTGACGTGAGCTAGAACTTTCTGAGAAATAGCACCTGCAGTTCTGTACTTCTCAACAACATCAGAGTTGTTCAATGAATAATCGGGGGTCTTCGATGCAGTTTCAGTAGACATTCTTTTTATAATTATAGCTTCCTTCTACGCCCAATAGTTGCTAGCTTTGAAAGTTTTTTTTTTTTTTTGCCTTTGAATGAGAGGCAGGTTGAAAAAAAAAAATCAGTGTGAATTTGGACTAAGACTTAAGTCTCGTCAGTCTCAGGCAGACTTCTCAATTCTTTGTAGTCTCTCGAGTCTCTCAGTCCTGACTCATTTGCCAGAGCTTCAACTCGAAAGAAGGAAGATGGAGAGAGTAGAAAAAAATGCTGTTTTCATCGAAAGGTGCAGGCAGGAAAGACGGTTTCGGGAAAAGTTTTCTTTCGCTGTGGAGGCCACTATGCGTACGATGTCCCAGTACGCTCTTGTGAAGAGAATGTACTCTTCGGCTTCGGAGTTGCCTAAGAAATGGATTAAATACGTTCCTAACTCTGGTACTTATCCTAAGGGCTACCAGGTTGGTGCAGTTGCAAGCGGCGTGAAGAAGAACAACCAATTGGACCTTTCGTTGATAAAATCAGACATTCCTGCAACTGCTGCTGCTTGCTTCACTACAAACAAGTTCAAGGCGGCGCCTGTTCAGCTGTCGGCGGAGATTTTGAAAGACGCTGGAAATTCCAATATCAATGCAATTGTGATAAACAGTGGTTGTGCTAACGCAGTGACTGGTGTTGGGGGGTTGAGTGACGCTAGGGAGATAGTGCAAACTGTGGATCGCGCTATTGCCCCTGAGACTTCATCCTATTCAACACTGTGTATGTCCACAGGTGTAATTGGCCAAAGGTTATCTATGGATAAAATCATACCAGCAATCCCAAAACTCATCAAGGAGCATTTAGGGGAGGATCATGACTCTTGGCTTACATGTGCTAAAGGGATCATGACTACTGATACTTTCCCAAAATTAGTCTCAAAGGAGATCAACATAAATGGAAACAGCTATAGAATCGCAGGTTTAAGTAAAGGTGCAGGGATGATTTGTCCCAACATGGCCACACTGCTAGGCTTCTTTGTCACAGATGCTCCAATTTCGCCCTCTGCGCTGAAATCTATTCTCACGTACGCTGTTAATCACTCGTTCAACTGTATTTCCGTTGATGGAGATATGTCTACCAATGACACTATAGCGGCATTGGCCAATGGAGCAGCAGGCGGTGAAGAAATCAATGAGGCAACTTCAGAGTCTTACTTTTTGATGCGCGAAGAGATAACCAAATTCGCACAGACACTTGCCCAATTGGTTGTGAGGGACGGTGAAGGGGCTACTAAATTCGTCACCATAAATATCAGAGATGCCTTGACCTACGAGGATGCTCATAAGGTTGCAAAAGCTATCTCGAATTCAGCATTAGTCAAGACCGCGTTATATGGTAAAGATGCAAATTGGGGTAGAATCCTCTGTGCCGTTGGGTATTCTGATGTCGAGATAAATACTACCAAAACAAACGTTTCGTTCGTACCAACAGACGGAACTCCAGATCTCAAGCTCTTGGTGAATGGTGAACCACAACAGATCGATGAGACCAGGGCTAGCGAAATCTTGGAACTCGAGAACTTGGAAATAGTGGTTGATTTAGGCACAGGTGGTGGTCAAGACTGTCTATTCTGGACCTGCGATCTATCGCACGAGTATGTTACTATAAACGGTGACTACCGTAGCTGAAGCACTGTTATACATAGAGATTTCCGTCATATATTTTACCATCCTAGGCTCTTTGTAGAATCAATTCTAGTTCCAGTTCGAGGCCCACACAGTTTATAATAGGAGTGTTCCAACCGATCTGCTTTTTTGCTTCCCGGGAAGCGTCATAAGGTAGCTAAATAAAGCTGGCTGGCTGCTGAGAGCCGAAGAACTTGAAAGACAGCCAGAGAGCAACTCTAGCGGGTCATGTCTGAATTCAACAACGACTACGAGTTCCAGTCGAGCACTGCTAGAAGGAGCTCGAAGAGGTCTTCCGATGGCGACGTGTCACCTCTCTCTTCCAGGAAGGTGTCTCTTGCAGGCGACAACAATAGCAGTCACCGTGAGAGTACTCATAGTCCATCGAATGGTGTCAAGTCATCATACAGGGGATTTCATCATGCTTTTGGAGGAGAGATTCATCCCCCATTGTTGCATCCCATCAAACCGCGTGGAAAGCGAAGCATTTTTGGCAAGTTCATTAGCTCGATCGATAAGAGCTTGCGTAACAGCACTGAACTCAATATGTCAGAGCTGAGCAACGACAGTAGCAGGGTTAGTAGATCAAGCAAAGCCACAAGATCCAGCAGACCCTCTTCAAAGGGCCCTTCATCTCGATCTGCGCCTGGTCTAACGACTGCTGGGGTAGAGGGCCCAAGAGGAGAAGGGATTGGTGACACTAAGACTAGCAGGGCTTCCAGCACTAGCATGGGTACGGTAACCCTTCCTTCAGCACTCAATGTAAATGATCTAGGTGATATGTCGGGAATTGTTGGTGCAGAGACAGAACTTGTGAATAATGGAGCCAAGGAGTCTTGGAGAGCTCCTGAAAGTTGGGATGTTAAAAATGAAAAAATCGAACAAGTGGAAAGTGATGAGGACGACTACTATGTTATCCGAAAAAGGTACACAACTGTGCCACAGATTGATGAGAATCAAGTGCAAAAGAAAAGCTGTCACATCAGAATTTACGCTGAAGACGATGATTTTGCTTCTACGCTGAAAAGACCGTACAATGAGACAGTAGAGGAGTTGATTAAGTACTTGAAGGGAAGATATTCATTAATAGGTGATTACAAAATGAGTTTGAGAGTTGGTAAAGTCACAAAGAAGCTGGAATGGAGTCAGCGCCCCATAAAAATCCAAACAAATCTTCTGCTGTTGTCAGGCTATTCTACATCCGACAGGTTGGATGAAATTGGAAGAGACGATCTGAGCTATTTATTCAAGTTTATTTTACATCATGATGTCTTGAAGCAGCTGAGTCCGGCTGAGGAGGAATTCATCAGTAGAGATTTGGTTCATGTCAACCTAAAGAGTAAGGATCTACAGAAAATCCCGGCACTATGTTATTCATCAAAAGTTCAAAGCTTAGACGTTTCAAATAATGGTGATATTACGCTACCTTCAGATTTTTTTCAAACCGGTAATTCTCAACTAAGTAGTTTGAGAATGGTCAATATCAGAACAAAGGTGTTTCCTCCCAATATCATCTACGCAAGAGAGCTGGTTTCTCTGGATTTGGAAAGGAACTTCATATCTATGATTCCTGATAGCATACATCTGTTGAAAAATTTGTCTATATTAAATCTTAGATGTAACAAAATCAACACTCTCCCTGAGCTACCATCCACACTTAAGATCCTGGATTTAAGTTCTAATGAATTTGAAACTTATCCCGAATCTGTTAATAAGTTGGTAAATCTTCTTCAACTTGACATTTCATACAACAAAATTAGAAAGCTTCCAAGCTCCATTGAGAATTTGAAATCTATCAAAAAAATCAACCTATCGAGTAATGACTTAACTGTCGTTGATATAAATTTGACAAATTTAAGAACATTGAACTTGAAGAACAACAAAATCGTTGAGATAAATCTTCATGAATGCAATATCGAAAATCTCTATATCACAAGTAACAACATATCAAACATTGCGAACCCATTAAGTTCTTTGAAAGTCATCGATCTTCATCAGAATCCCATAACCCAGTTGAATTTCACTAGCCAAAATCTTTCTTCTCTGACATTATCAAATGCAAAGTTAACTTCATTGCCAAAAATAATACTGTCATTGCACAAGCTTGAAAGACTGGACCTCAGCCAAAATGGTTTAAGAGTGCTTCCTGATATCTCAAACTTGATTAACCTGAAAGATCTATCAATTTTCAGCAATAACCTAGAAACTTTACCAGATCTGAGCTTATTGAAAAAGCTGAAAGTTTTGGATGTCCATGACAATAATTTGAAATCAATATCAGATATTTCCTTTATCGAAAACGTCAACTTATCCTCCAATCTAATATCTGAGCTGCCACTATCAAATCACGATAATTTGCTAGTTCTAAGAGCTGCTGACAATTTGTTGGACGATCAATGCTTTTATAGCATTAAAAACTTGGCTAATTTGAAAGTTTTAGCGTTGGCTTATAACAAGATAATCGATATACCACTGGGCACCATAAGTCAGTGCATAAGTCTTGATCAGTTATATCTATCAGGTAATGCACTAAGCTCACTACCTGATGACTTTGAAAGCATTGTTACTCTGAGAGTTTTGTGCTTGAATGGGAACAGATTCCGTACCTTGCCATCAGATTTGAGTCAGCTACGTGGCCTAGAAGTTGTTGATGTTGGTTCAAACGAGTTGAAGTACAATACCTCAAACAGCAGATATGAATGGAATTGGAAGTATAACGTCAATCTTAGATACTTGAATCTTTCTGGCAACAAGAAATTGGAAATAACTGAAGATCTAAATCTTCCAAAACTGAAACTTCTAGGTTTGATGGATTTGACCTTGACAACACAGGCTATTCCTGATGAATCTATGGAAGTGAGAGTTCGTACTACTCCAAGTCAATTGGGTGCTATGTCTTATGGTATATCTGATAGGGTTAACAAGCAAGTTATCGCTAGAGATTCTGTTTACGAAAAGATAAAGGGAGGTGTGCTAATTGGATTGTTTGATGGGTTTTCTTCGGGGAATATCTCATATATAATCAGGGAAAACTTCCATAAAATCTTCGAAAAACAATTAGAGAAGGAAGATATTTCTAGTTCTCTAAGGAACACTTTCTTGAGCTTGAATAGAGTTATTTATCAGGCCAATTTGAGCTCTGAAGATTCTCTTACAGGCTCAGGAGCTACGGTTGCTTATATTAAAGACAATAGGATTTATACAGCAAATATTGGTGATACAGCAGCGATGTTAGCGAAAGCTGATGGTAGTTTCACGTTTTTAACAGTGGATCATAATCCTTCAAGTCCTGTGGAATTTGAGAGAATAAGGACTAGCGGTGGTTTTGTATCAAATAATGATAAGTTGGATGGTGTCTCTAAGGTTTCTAGAGCAGCAGGATTTTCAGATCTTCTTCCTCATATTCACGCTGGTCCTGATATCAGTGAAGCTAATTTCCATGATGAGGTACTGGTGATTGGAACAAAAGAACTGTTTGATTATTTACCGAATAAAACCATTGGAGATATTGTCCGTGAAAATGATAATCCAATGATAACAGCTGAGACTCTTAGGGATTATGCAATATCTTATGGGTGTGATGATAAATGTACTGCAATCGTTTTATCAACGCTGAAAACAAGGAAAAAGACACAACCGCTTGCAAGACAGCATGTTGAAGACTCTAATCTAAGAAGATTAAAACCGGAAATTGACCCACCTACTGGTGAGTTAGCAATGGTGTTTACTGATATTAAAAATTCTACTTTATTATGGGAAAATTATCCACTAGCAATGAGATCAGCTATCAGAACCCATAATGAGATTATGAGGCGTCAGCTGCATATAGTCGGTGGTTATGAAGTTAAGACTGAAGGTGATGCCTTCATGGTGTCTTTTCCTACCGTCACCTCAGCGATGGTATGGTGTTTCAACGTCCAACAGCAATTGCTACAACAGGATTGGCCAGCAGAGATACTCAGCAGTGAAGAGGGCCGTGAGTTCAAAGACTCTGATGGAAATGTTATTTATAAAGGTTTGTCTGTCCGTATGGGAATTCACTGGGGTGTACCAGTCTGTGAACCTGATATCATTACCAGAAGAATGGACTACTTTGGACCCATGGTCAATAAAACCGCTAGAGTTTGTGCGGTTGCTGATGGTGGTGAGATAACGTTGACTTTCGATTGTTTAAGTGAGTTCAAGAGAATTGAGAGTGCATATAAGTTAGTTCAGAGTGGAGCTTCAAGTGTTTTGGAGGCTTTTGGAAATGGAGAACAGTCTGAAACTTTACAAACAGAAATTTCAAACTTGGAGAATATAGGATGGAGAATTCAACTGTTAGGTAAGGTTCAGCTAAAAGGCCTCGAAACTGAAGAAGAAATTTCTCTTCTTTTCCCTAAACCATTAGAGTCAAGGCTAGGCTTCCAGCGTAAACAGGATTTAACAACTGAAGATCTCTTCAGAATTCGGGAGCTGACCACTAAACTGGAGCATATAATATCCCAAGTTTATGGATACAACACCGGTATTTTGCAAGTGAGAAAGAACGATCATTTGGACAAGTCGCTTTTCGAAGTTTTCATAGCGAGAATTGAGCATGCAGTTGCATTATTGAAGTTGAAGGAAGGAACTGTCGGTCTACTGGATAAATCTGACGGATTATTTGAGATCATTGACGAAGTGTGTACGCTGTATCAAGAGCATATGAAGGGACAATGTGAACATTGAGATTTGGAGAGATTGATGAAAGTGCTACGAAATATCGCACCAATTGTATGGCCTGGATTTTTCTAAAAGTTTACACTAAAAGGCACTTCAATTGTAATCTGTTTCCATACGTTATTTAGTTATTTGTTACTTGTTATACTACCATACCATCATACCTCCGTATATCATAATAAAGTAGGTGGATTCTTCGTTCGTCAAGTGCTTTTGACTTGTTTTGAATCTAGCTGCAGGCAATTAGCGATTAGTGACTATTTAGTAATATACTGTTATGCGCACTTTTGGTTCAATTGAACCAAAAAGAAGCTTAAGCAATAGAGGGCTCCTCAGAATATACACCTAACAAGACTCAGCAGAGTATACACATCTTTCAAAGATAGCGATGCCACCAAGAGGAGCATCTAAGGAAGCGCCTTCTGTTTCAGAGACTGAAGGTGGGAAGCAGTCGTCACATGGCACGTTAAACTCCAGAGCTTCTACAAAAGCCAGAAATCTGGCTGCCCAAGCTGCCCAAGCGGAGCTCTTAGCAAAGCACATACATTCCAATGGTCCACAGGATAGACAGCCGGTGGATCCGCTTGATTTTGAAACGCTGCCGAAGAAATACTTGAGAAAATACAGAGAACACTACAACCTACCTGTTCAAAACTGTCTGGGCATGCCTGGGTTCATTTTGGGGTCCGAACTTGGAAAGAAGACATATAGCTACAAATCGAGGGATAGAATCTCGAAACCAGAACTCGCAAACGTTGTGAAAAGACACTTCAACTCTCAACCAGTTAGAGAAAGTGAGATTATTACTAATTTTCTTTACAAAGTAAATAACCAAGACAAGGCCTTCAGACTAAATTTCAAAAACTAGCGAACGGCGAGAACAATATACGGATGAACATCAAGGAGGATCTACGATAAAGTAAAACACATTCTGCTCTTACCTGTACTGAGCACTCTGAAGGAACTTGAACCCTTTGCTGTTTCGCGAATTTGTTTTGTAAACTGTATTTTTTTGCCCAGTTTCACTAGAAATTTGAAGCTAATTAGTGGGTTACTAAAGATACCATCTAACTTCAACAAGAGATTAGAAAAACTAGGGAATTGACATGGACGGATCCACTATAACATTCATTATCACCCTTCTTGTTGCATTCATTTTTTTGAGATGGTTTGTGGCTTCTGATGATGCTGACCAAGAAAACATGACATCAGAAGCTACATCATCGTCCCGCGACCGTCAGCAACATCAAGGAGCATCTGAGCAGTCACAACAGAGATTTCGTCGCCCTGTCAACAACGACATGATAGAAGTCGTGCAATCAGTAGCTCCACAACTATCTGTCGGGCAGATCAGATTGGATCTACAGAGATCAGGATCTGTACAGACTACTATTGAAAGATATCTAAGTGAAGGTAGCTTACCATATCCTCCTGGTGAAGGTCCAAACTCCAGCGTAAATGATGGCGTCGATGCGAGAAATAAAGTTGACAATGTAAAACCTGAAAACCTGCTTGTGAAGTATGGTATTGACGAAAAAAGTATTAACAATAAAGGCGCTTCCAGTGGATTAAATAATGGATCAAGCACTGGACAAGAAAGAGCTAGTTTATTACAGCAAAGAAAAACAGAGATGATTTTGAATGCAAGAAAGAGATTAGAAGCGCAATTAAAAAATGAACAGGACATATCAGTCTTAGTGGCGAAGGATGCAACAAAAAAATAGGACAAATTTGTCAGTGTTTATGATTCTGAACATCTACTAGCTAACAAAATGCTACAACTCTGCTTTGGAAATCTGTAAAAAAGCATGCCTTGAATCTGTCCATTGTATTGTTTTGATTTATTCAATTCTATTCATTTCTTTGAATCATCTTTATCATTCATTACCGAATCAGTAATCAGGGTTGGTGTAATTCTTTTTTTCTGTACTTTTGGATGCGTCGTTGAGGATTCTTGCAATTCTGGTATGCTGCTCTTCAGTATGGATGAAGTGTTGCCGTTCTCTTCAATTTCTTCTGGCTGGCTAATTACTGGTTCCAATTTTGCAGACTTTTTTTTATCTTCTTCAAGTGAGCTAACCTTGATCTTTTTTTTGCCTAGATAGTTCTTTAAATCAATATTATTGCCTCGCTTTTTTGAAACCGGTGACTCCATCTTCGTCTTTGAGTGGACTGATAATTTGTCTGGTAAAAAGTATTTATGGTCGGCGCTCAACCTTGTTCCAAGCATAGTTTCTTTGAACTTTATTGAAGAGCAGAATCCGTCTGCAGAACTCACAATTATAGAATCACCATCTGCATTCCACGTGAGGTCTGTCAGCGTTCTATAGTGGATGTTAGAAACCGTTCCCAAAGGTGCCTCATTTTGCGTGTCGTAAATCAAAACAGAATCTTGGGTCACAACCGCATAAATCATCTTGTAAGGCAGCTTGAACACAGAGGTTTCACCTTTATCTGCATCCAGCTCGTAAAATATTGGGGAGAATGATACTGCAAGAGCAGGCTTCTTCATTCCAGCAAGATGTGCTATTGGCGGTTTATTGAAGCCAGATCTCGAATAGATATATACAGTATTTAACAACTCGTCTTTGGCATCATCACTTGAGATTGAATTCTTGAATATCCCAGATGGAGTGAGTAGAAAATTCCCATCGGGGGAAAAGGTCAACCTTCTAAAGAAAGATTCAAGATTCTCAGTGTGGTACAACATAGAGCTCTTCATAGAATTGAAATTCAATCGAGGTGAATGTTGCAGCCTTACAGCAGGTAGCACAGAAGGACTTGGAGATCTTAGGTATACGGAGGACGGCTCACTCGATAAGTTGACTGGTCTTCCATTTAAATGCTGATCGGTTGGTATCACCTCCATCTTTTCTCCATCATTGGAGTAGCTCTCGACTGACTGGAACCTACTAGGAAGTTCGGCTCTTGAGATTTTGAAAAATATGGCAGGAGTTGGATGAACCGGTTCTTGGGTAGTAGAGTTATGATTTAGGGAATAAATATGAACAGAACGATCTGCAGATTCGGTTGCTAAGAAGTTGGATAGTGGGTCCCACGCAACACCTTGAACAAAATGGCTATGCTCAGCAATTTGGCTCACTTGCAATCCTGTTCGTGCATCAAAAATCCTCGAAACATTATCAGTAGAACCCGTAATTAAATACCTCGAATCTGGAGACCATGCTAGGTCATATATCTCTGAAGTGCCAGATCTGCAAGCATGACTGAGCACCCAAGACTCTTCGAACTCATCGTCTGGATCCTGTCCAAACTCCCGCACTATGGAGTCGCTGAGTCTCCATATAAATACCGTTCCATCATCCCCCGCAGTTGCTAACATCTCGCCCTTTGGGTCGAATCGAACCACGTTCACTGCTTGTGTGTGCTTCGAAAGAGTACTTAGGTATCGCACATTGGGCGTGGAGTCCTTGTACGTGATTCTCCAAATCTAAACAGCATTAGCCACCTTGAGAAAACCACTCTAGAAACTACTAGTCGAGGTGAAGAATCACCATTAAAACTTACTCTGACGTTGTTATCTCCTCCTCCTGTCGCTAGTCGCTGCGACGCGTTTCCTTTTGTATTTGGCTGGAGATGGACACTATAAATGGGCTCATTGCTGTCGTGCCAGTGCACTGTAAGTACGTTGACCTCCATGGTAATAGAAGATCAGCTCCCTAAACTCTCCGTCCCCCAGAGCGTCCTCAATTCGATAAGCTAGAGATCTCTCAATAGCAGTTGCCTGAGAGGCTAATTAGTCGAGTAGTGCTTTGCACTGCGATGATTAAGAGCTTACAAACAGGAATACGAAAAAAAATTTCAAAGAGTCGAAAAAACAAATCCAAAACCAAAAGAAAGGAGATGTTCTTCACATTTCCCAAGCGAATGCAAGTGCACTACAGAAGGAGTACGCTTGTATTCAACGGCACATATAGTCAAATCCCGCTGGCATTGTACCCTACTGCCTGATGGTGCCGATACTGTGCTGATAGAAACGTTCAAAACAGCCTCTTGGTTGTATGGACAGTCTTAGTGCACTCAGTGGTTGCGAGCGTCCTACTCCAGTCTCCGTGCCGGTGTGTCCCTACATTAGCATATAGTCGATACTCATTATGAGTGCGTGGAATGAGCATATTCAAAATCTAGATTTGAGAGTCCAAATCAAACATTATCGCTAGCAACGATTGATTTCTTCTTATGCTTGAGTTTTCCCGCCTCTGACACTATCTTTAACGTATTTATCTGACCTTTCACTGTGTTTATCACCACGTCGTAGTTAATTTGCACCCAGTTGTCTATTTTACCGAGCTCACTCACATGTAAAAGCAAATCGGTGTCAAGAGTGCTTGCAACCCCCAAGATTGGAGGGTTATTCAATGCTTTGATATTTTCAGTGTCAAGCGGTGTGACAAGCACAGCAAATAATTTTCGATCCAGGTGTCCCATCGAATGGACCCTCCATTGGACATGCTTCTTCAACTTAATGTCTAAGGCTTTGGATAATTTCCCTTTACTGATTGGGACAAATCCAATATCAAATTTGATGTTCCGTAGAAACTCTTCAGTCAATAGATCGCTAAATGAGTTTAATAAGCATTTGATCAAGGCAACTTTAGACTCAGTCTCCACTATGTATCCCTCATAAAACAGACTTTGTCTCAAAAACACTTTACCCAAGGACCCTACACAAGTACCATTATCAATGGTTTTGTTATGGGAATCCAACATTTCGATTATTATCTGTTTCTCAACAAGTGGCCTTAAAAATTTGACTTCTGCTTTAACGGGGATCAAATTATAGATTATATTAGGTCTCACAGCTTCAATATATTCGTTCAAACATTTCCTGAATCCATTTATTTGCCTTAGATTATCATCAAACATAGCAACTTCTTCAATATTGTAATAGTAATCCAAAATATCTGTTAAAACCTGTGTTTTGAATTCGAGTGTTGATCTAAATTCACCTTGTTTCAAGATTTTAGCATCACAGAAGACTTCACTCAACAATCTCCAGAATATGTTTTGGAAATTCTTCTTACCTCGTCCTGTAAGTATAACAGTTAAGGTATCTTGTGCTCTTTCCGAGTACCGTAAGAGTTCCAGGACATCTAAATTCCAAGAGCTGTTACACAACTCCTGATCTGCAGCGACACACTCTAACACTTGTTCATTGCAGAACCAGCCACCATGGTGCAATGACTCATTACTCATCAGATACCCAACGCTAGAAGAATCTAAAAAGTTGTAATTTGGTAACGGTGAACTGAACAGGGTACCATCGAAATCGTAAACATGCAGTTTGGTGATTCTACCTATTGGGGGAGGAGGCCTTGCCTCACAACAATTCCAATATTCGATGGGATTCAAGTTCTGTGGCGTTTGTGTATGATATCCTTGCTTCGCTGGAACATCATGCTTATGTCTGGCATGATAATGCTTAGCATTGTTCTCGTAGGTGTCTTGGTAGAAAGAAGTATATCCATCGCTGTCGAAAAAATATTGCTCGTAAAGTTCTTCGTTCGTAGATTCGTAAGGCTGCTGCTGCTCCTCGGCATTGGGCTGTGCGGTGCTTTCCTGGTCTGTCATTGAATCTTTAGCAGGGTTTTCTATGTGAAATATCTTTGCAATTTGACAAATTCTTTAGGCTGCAGTCTTTTTCCTAAACTTACGAAGCTCTTCATATAATGTGTGTTTCGAAGAAAAAACTAAGTGCCACCTTTACGAGAACCAATCCACTTAATAATTGGCCTTTCTTCTGTAGCTGCTATCTTCTCAATTGCTGTCCGTGTTTAGAAGGAAATACATCTATCAAACTTCAAAATATCTTATGGTCAACAATAAAAAATAAAATTGCTTCCACTCAGATTCGAACTGAGGATCGCTACATTACTAGTGTAGCGCCTTACCAACTTGGCCATAGAAGCTCTAATACATTTTGGATGGAAGCATTTGTCCACTGAAGGAATTACTTGATTGGAAGCTCTTATCATCTAAATTTTTGCGAGTTTAAACAACATTAAAAAAATGCTAGTATTGATAGCTAGCGATAGCGGAGTTGCTCAATCTCAGCTAAAGCTCTAACTTCTTGATCCTTGGAGTGAAATTTTCGTCAAATTCGGATTTTAACTATATTAATAATTTATTTCTACTTAACTACGCAATATATCTAGTACAACCATAAAAATAGAGGAAAATCATAATTATAAAGTAAGATAATCGCTGTCTTCTCATGTACTGTTTCTTCTCTATCGTAAATTCCCTCATCAGTATGTTTTATGGGTTCGGTGAGATAGCCGAAAAATGACAGCACTATGATGCAAACTCTCGATAACATTCATCCAGTCAGTATCTGGAGCAGTATGTGGTTTTATCTAAATCACCGGAGATATAAAAATCGAATAACAGAAAAAACCGGTAATCCTATTGCAAGCATTGCACTAGGTCTTCAAGATAGTCTCCGGAATTGGGACCAGTAGCTGATTCAAAGCGCTGTGGTGGTTGCTTCGTCTCATTTATCAGACTAAATATCATATCTCAGCTTTTTTTTCCTTTTCCATGCCGCTGAATATAAAGCCATGGCAAGGTTTAGTGGTAAGTGGATCGACAAGCCCAGTTACATTCAAGTTCACTAACGAGAAATGCGAATGATAGATCCCCTGCTTTTTGATCTCTCTCATTGGATATGGCTCTCATTACTTTGTTTTCCGGAGTGACCTTTCTTTAGGCCAACAGATATGGTTCGAATTTTGTATAACCATGATCTGGATTACGTATCTCATCGCAATATATAAAGAGCCTGGATCACCACCTAAGGACTATCAACCATCAAATAACGAATGGAGAAGATGGTGCAAGAAATGCAAAAGTTATAAACCAGAAAGAACTCATCACTGTAAAAGCTGCAAAAAATGCGTTTTGAAGATGGACCATCATTGTAAGTGACTTCCAGTTATTTCTTTCTCTTGTGTACTTCTAACTTTCGAAAGGTCCCTGGACAGCAAATTGCGTTGGTCATTCAAATATGCCTCATTTCCTTAGATTTTTGTTATGGGTAGATTATACTACAACACTCAGCTCTTACTATTTAACTCTCAGGTTGATAAGATATTGGAATGACCGAAAGTTGCCCATATACTTGATATCCAAGACAAGGCTTATTATGACCATAATTCTTACCCCAATGTCCTACTTTGTGCTTCTAACTGTTGGTATTCTGACCGCGAGATTTCTTTACGGTATCGTTTTCACGGGAATGACTCAGATAGAATCGTGGGATTATGAAAGATTAGAAGCCTTATCAAATTCTGGAAAATTATACGATACGTTAGCAAAGAACTACGAAGTGGTATTCAAGAAGAAGATCAAGCCCGAAAAGAGTTGGTCTTCTGGAGCAAGGCTTGTCCAGAAATTGCAAGAATCTGAAGATGAACAAGATTTTTCATTCGATGAGATAAATTTCCCTTATGACTTAGATATTTGGTCAAATTTAATCAATGCATTTGGGTATCCTTGGACCTGGCTTCTACCTTGGGGCAATTCCTTAGGTGATGGTTGTACTTTTCCTAAAAATGAATATGTTAATGCAAATGATGAAGATATAGCATCTTTACCTTGGCCGCCTGACTTAGGTAATCAGGATGTCAATGATTGCACTTCCAATGAAACCACGGGAGATATTAACTCCACCATAGAAGATAATGAGATTGTTGTGAGGCATAGAAATGAGTCAAGGAGAACACGATGGACCAATGATTATGGCGAAGCTTTATCAGATCTTGGAGTGGATGTTGATGCTGAGGTCGAATGATCCTACAAATAATTTCAGAATATAGCTAAAATTTAGTACAAGAAAGCTTATAGACAAATATGATTGAACATAACCATATGGTGCGGAAAAGGGGTAGAGTAAACATTATATAAAGCGAACATCTCACATCAATTTCATTCCATTTTGATATCACCATCTCTATCAACAGTCGCTTGTTTATCATCTTCCGAGTTCGTAGACTTCTTTTCCTCATGATGAGGTATTATACTTGTTGTGTCAGTTGCAGTTTCGTCAGTTGTGGTATCATTACCTTTGATTTCTGTATCATCCTGAGGGATGGTGGAATCTGCATCGACTGTAACATCTTGCTCCAGCACTGCTACAATTGTTGGATTCTTCTTCTCAGGTTCCAACACAGTTTCGTCGCCTTTCTCAATCTGTGTTTGATCTTGAGTATCTGTAATATCGGGTTTATCATCTTCTTTTTCACTGATCTTTCCCTCGACGTTCTTGCTTTTAGCTTCTTCAGCTTGTTTCTCCACAACTTCTTCGTACTTATCAGGGTCTTGGACTAGAGTAGAATATCTGGCTTCTAGCTTTCGTATTTCATTCTCTTGCAACTCGCCCTCCAGTATATCGGTAGCTATCTTGGTAATGTTTTCAAAAGATTTGCTCTTGAGCTTTAATGGATGGTTGTAAAGACTGTAGCGTGTGAACTCGTCATGTGTATTGGGCTCAAAAAAAAGCTTATAGCTATCCTGTGCAACTTTAATTCTCAAGTGGGAATCAGTATATCCTTCGAAGTCAGATTCATCAGCATCAGCAGAAACAAGAGATTTCAAAAATGGTATACGCAGCTCATTCATGTTTATTCCTTCAGTGGGGTGAGCAATGATATAAGACGTTAGATAATAGTTCCATTTCTCTTCTTCGGTTTTCTGATCTTTCAAAGTCAAATCGTCTAGTGCAACAAATTGAATAGATGTATGATGTTTTGGTTCATTGAACTCGATTCTGAACATATTCTCCTCAGGGTTCATGTATCCCCTAACTGCGTTACGGTATATTATTTGATCCTTCGCACTCGTAGTTGGTGATTTCCGATCTTTCTCAAACAAAAGCATGATATCGAAAGTACGCGTATCAGTGATGACAGAGTGCAAGTGTTTCACCAAAGACTGCGTAACCTTGTCAATTGTGTAAAGTTTGTAAGCTCTATTACGATAGGCTTGGCGCAGTGATTCCTCAAACCACTGGTGCTCAACATCTCCTTCAATGACCCTTTCAGATAATCCTAACAACTGAGTATAAGCATCATCTTTTGAAAATTCTAATCCCAGCTCTTTTAATTGACTAGAAATCAAGTTTAGGTCCTTAGCGAATTGAACATCGGTTCTGGTTATCAAATCATTTGTAACTTCATCATTTAAATTCTTTACCTCCAGCAATCTATCATATAATACCCTCAAATGGCGGAAAAAGACATATATAGTGGTATTACAAAACAAATTGAAAGTTGACCTTTTTGAATTTTCTGTTTCGTGATCATTGATCCCTTCATTAACAGTTTTAACCCAAGTATCGGATAAAGAATCGAAATCTTCAGTGACTTCATTGTTTTCAGCTTTTTTCTCATTATCGCTCCCTTGATTAGTGTCTTGATCTGATGACGTAGCACTGTCAGGAGTATCTTCCTTTCTGTTTTTAGGGAGTTTGTTTTTGCGTAAAACGTCTCTCAGTAAATCTGGTTCACGATAACGCTTACGTCCCGTCTCCGAGTCAGAAGTAGAATCAGAACCTTGGGTTGAAGCTGATACAGCAGATGCAGCACCATTCGCAGCATTATCATCCTTTGAGATGTCTATAGTAGAACTGGCATTTCTTTTCAATAGAGCATCTTCGACTGTTTGTGGATCGATGAAAAAGAAAAGTGACAGAAAAGATTTGAAAAATGTGAATAATCTCTCTCTATCATTAGCAGAGTAGGTACTTGCAGAGCTCAAAAAGACATATACCAGCTTAGTAATGTCAAACAGAATTTCTTGGTCGAAGAAGTCATAGTCCAGCTGCTTCTGCGGTCTTGGAGTTAATGGATGTAACCTCTTATTACTCTGTTCAACTTTAATCGCACTGATCTCTGAAATCAATTGCTTAGTAGTTAGCAATTTCTTGTCAGCCTGCTTGAACGTCAATCCTAAGTGATCCAAAGATTTGAAGAACACTTTTTGCTCCATCTCCCTCCAAACTTTGTTCCACTCACGATGCGCTCTTCTCCACTCTTCATCCTTTTGTTTCAGTCTTTTCAAGATAATTGGAACTGCAATGGCAGGGTTCTCATGGAGCGCATCGATGATCTCGAAGCCTTTGTCTTTCCCATAAACTTTTCTGATCACTTTCTTATAAATAGTTGTAGATGTATGACCAAGACCATTTGGCAGTTTGAAAGCAGATTTTTCTTCCAATGACATGTTTGCAATCCTGTTAGCGATAGTTTCGAGAGTTTGGATAGTTCTTAAATTTGACTCCATATAAAAGTCATACTCATGTCTTTCTTCCTCGATTCTGAACAATATCTCTTCATATTGGTTTTTACGATGTGCTATGAATCCAGAATCTTCAGAAGCCCAAGTTGGGTGGCCCACCCATTCATCGTTCAAGACTTCCCAACACATTTGATCTCTCCCAGAACAGGGCATATATGTCTCAATTTTTGGTAATTTTCTATAACTTGGACCGTAAGGTTTACATAAAACCAAATCTAATTGATGCTTTTTATAAGTAATGTTCTCGATATGATAGGGTGTATCACTATACCCAACAAATATCTTAAACCAATCGAAGAGTTCTTGATGGGATCCGATGAACCCTTCAACTCTCTCAATGAGAGTATCCTTATCAATAAGATCTTGATTATACAGATTGATTACTTTCAGAAATTCGTTGTAACTCTGCTTACCACCGATTGCCTTTTTTACTTTATCAAAAAATCCAATTTCTTCAATCAGGTTGGAAGTCTTGGTTGGTGGTTGCACTGGTTCAGGAATACCTGGAACCAAAGTTGGGCCACTATCATCAGTAAGCTTACGTCTTGGCACAGCTCCTGATACAGATCCACGCAAACTCGAGGTTGGGAGTTCCTTGTTTGATTTTCCATATTCATACGTACCGGCGTGATCATTACCTTGTGGTTTGATTTTACCGACAGCTGGAGGGGAGAAGTTTCCAACAGGAGGTAACTGAGGTTGACTGTTCATGCTCTGCTGATAATATTCACCATTTTGTGCTTGTTGGGGGTTCACTGGACCACCAGGGGCACCTGTGTCAGGTAAGAACTGCTTAAAATCATCCAGAAGATCGGGCGCATTCTGAAATAGAACAGTTACTTGGGAATAAACCTCAGCAATTGGCTTCTGCTCTCTTTGATAAGTCTGCAGAATTTCGAGAAAATGCTTGTAAATGTCCGGCTGGTTCGAGAAACGAGTTTTAATCTTATTTACATAGTTGATTGCATGGTTGAATTCCACAGGACCTCCAGATTTCCTGTCATTAGGTTGTGCAAGTTGATTACGATTAGCGGCTGCTTGTAGTTGAGAAATCGATGATTGCTGATCGCCACCATTGTTGTACTGAGCGTAAGGATCAGGCTGAGCTTGTGGGCCTTGAACAATTCCCTGCTGAACCTGCGGAGGAACTGGAACGCCTGACTGTGGTTGCCAGTGCTGGTCGAACACGACATTGGAAGTTGAGTCGGCCCGAGTTGTGGTACCCATCGGCGTGGTTACTCTTATGGGATTTGGATCTGATGGATCCAAAGAGCACTCAATCCTGTATCCAGGTGGCAAGAAAGTATTGAAGCCCTGGATGAGACTTGGATGCCCTCTGAAGAGGGTGGAAACGCGATCTATAACGCCAGGGGTATCCAGAGACTGGCTCTTGAAATCCTTCATAATGTCAAGGAAATGGTTGTAAACATCTGGACGGTTCTGGAACTGCACCTTCACCTGGTCTAGATAAGAGAGCGCATCCTTGACGTTAAGCGGTCTATATGCAGACATCGCAACATTAGGTGCAGCAACTGGAGGTTTAGGACCTTGCTGTTGTTGCTGTTGTTGCTGTTGCTGGTGCTGTTGTTGTTGTTGTTGTTGTTGTTGCTGGTGCTGTTGTTGCTGTTGTTGCTGTTGTTGCTGTTGTTGTTGTTGCTGGTGCTGGTGCTGTTGTTGCTGAGTAGCGGCACTCTGATTGGTCGAAGGAGGTAATTGGTTCTCAGATTTGACCTGAAAGTTCAACGGCGGCTTTGAAAAAGGTTAGAAAAGCATGATCGATGAAGTGGCAGAGATTTCAATTACTTACTGGGTTGATACCGTTGTTTACGGGATTCAAAATGAAATTGTGCGAATTACCAGCAAGACCGCCGACGTTGATGGAAGGTAGAGCATAGTAATTTCCTAAAAAAAAAAAAGTCAGCTCTCAAGCGCTACAATCTCATTTTGCAGTGAACATACCTGATTCAAGTGACGATTGTGATGGTAATGAAGAGGGTGGGGGCAAGACGAGCGCTCCTTGGCGACTAGGAGGAGTTAGTAGTTGTTTTCGAAACACCTGCTTGATAAGGAGGGATTATCCGAGAAACAAGCATGGATAAATCATTGTACGCACTGTTGAAGAGGCGGAATGCCAACCCTATTGTTATCAGAGGGCTCCTGAGGAGCTTTCCAAGATTCTTGGTTTGACATTTTCAGTCCCTATTAATTAATGGAATATGCGATAGGGAGCTCTGGCTATAAAAGTAAAACACGCGGATTGTCGATCAAGAACAACCTGCTTGCACCGGATATCTTTTTCCTTCAAACTCCTGTGTTTAGCAAAATAGTGTTTAAAACTGCTTCGCGTGGGTAAAAATGCCTTTCTGTTTGTAGCTTCACACGCACTTTTATGTAGATTTCAGCTACCCTCACAAAAAACGTGCGAATCAGTGAGCGGGATAGCAGTATCTGGTTCTTGAACAATCTGCTAGTCTATGCAATAAGACCGGCTTAAAAATTTATCCTTTGTCTCCCGCTAAGAGATTATCGAGTTCTTCTGAAACAGTAAGCTGTAACGTCTCCAATTGCAAGACTTGAACACTCCAAGTCAAAATAGCTATTACAAGAAAAAAACAAGATTTTTAGAGAAGAATCACGAAACACAAACTAGGAAATAACTAAAACCGGGTAAAGAAAAGTTAATTATCCTATACAGAGCATTTGGGGTCACCCGGATTACGCTGGATCATTTCCTAGCTTTGATTAGAGTTCGGGAAGTGTGATGGAGTGCATTTACCAAGTTTTTTACTTCATCGAAGAAAACAAAGTGATACGTGAAGCGAGCGTTATGATCAGAGGAGGGTGTAAGATTTCGCGTACACTATAGAGCCATGAACGCGCCAGACCGTTTTGAACTATTTATTCTACCAGACGGTGTCCCTAAGTGAGTACCATGCATGGAGATTTTCCAGCCGCTTTTAACAGTTTTGCACTTTTTTTTTTTTTTCTCTTTGCCTTCAGAACTGACATTCATCGCTAGACTAAAAATTGAACCAGATTCAAGAGTCCCAAATGCAGCTATAGTAACCTTCGAGAAGGAGGATCACACGCTGGGAAACTTGTTGAGAGCACAGCTGCTGAAGGATGACAGGGTGTTGTTTGCTGCCTATAAGGTCGAACATCCATTGTTCGCAAAATTCGTCATGAGAATACAGACCGAAGAGAATTATACACCCAGAGAGGCTCTGAAAAATGCCTGCAACTCTATAATTTCACAGCTGGATGTTTTGAGAGGCAGATTCAAAAAGGAATGGGAATTGAAATCCTATGCAGGCGACGTTGATTACGATATGTGAGCTAGAGCACAGCGACTGAACAGAGCAATAGCAAGTGTGCATGACGCCATACTTTTCTCTGCTTTCCCTTTAACATATTGGGTGTACAAAGTTAATGACTGCAAAATGAATTTTCATTCTATGTAGTGGTGTATTTACGTATGGGTTTTTTTTTTTTTTTTTCCTCCTCAATCAAAGCTGGGAATTCGATAAACAACAAACGAAAAAAATTGAAACAAAAATGAACGTCAACTGACAATTAACGGAACAATGAAGATTTTCTAAAGCTCTAAAGAGTTTTTTTTTTTTTGAGCTGAAATTATTAGTAAAGGGGTATTAATGGATAAAATTGAAATGCATGTTGTGCAGTGTGGTTAGACGAAGTGAAAAAGCGGAAATTGCCATTTTTGCAGGATGTAGCATTATCAAAGTGTTTTCAAAGCATCTAAACCTGAAACTAAGATGGAAATAATGGACAATAAGGCAAAATGGTTAAGAGAACATAATGGAGTTAAATGGGAAACAACACTCGTATAAGGTGATCATTGACGTACAATTCTAATTTATCTTGGCCCTTAGAGCATCCTTGATGAGAACTAGCTTTTCTTCCAAAGCGATATCTTCATCAACACTTGCGAATCCACCATCTCTCAAGACGTTTGCTAGTAAGCAGGTTTCGGAGTTACGTTCTGGGGAGATATATGTGATCACCGATCCGGTTTGAGAAATGCAGATCTTGTGATGATCTCTGAAATTAAACTGTATGGATCCATTACTCAATTCAAACATTACATAAAGGTCATATCTTGTGTACCTTCTTAAGAAGATCTCTTCCTGTTCCTCCATTGTTGAATCTTCGTCATTGGATACCCGGCACAAATTGGTCTTCATATATCTTGCAAAGAAGTCTGCAATCTCAACTTGTCTCGATAATTCGGATGGAATGTACTCAAATTTATATTCTGAGGCAACCCAGCCATCTGTAGGATCATTCAAAATATACCAAAAACTGTTTGCACGATTGACACGCAACAGAGTATTACCGTCATTGAATAGGACCCCGATATCGTCAGTGGATAATTGATAAGAAAATCCATGCTTGTTGGAATAGTCAACCCATTTACTTATCAAAACAGGGGTTTTCAGAGGACCATGGTGTATTCTGTTTCTAATTCTGGATTCCCTTTCGGCTATATAAAGACCATTTAAGGTGTTTGAACATTCTTCTTTCAAAATTGCATCTGACAATCTGAAAGTTTGCGCTGTTGAAGAACCTTTTGATTTATAAATCATTTTTTCATCATCCAATCGTCTAGCCTTTCCCAACTTCGAAGCTGTAGAAGCATCATCATATTTTCTTGCCCTGGTTGATGATGGGTCAATCTCTTTATATTTATTCTTGGTATTACCAGGTGATAAGGATTGTGGAAGGATAGCTTTAGGTCTCTCGGATTCTAAATCGGTTCTCAATATCTCAACGGGATTCTTTTGGGATGAATGAACTAATCCAGAACCTTTTTTGGCATTGATAAAGTTGAGTTGAGATTGGGTTCTATCTAGTTCTCTATAATCAGGACATGTGACTAAAGATTCAACTGTGAGTTTCTCAGGGAATGGTCCTCTAAAGAAATCGTACTCTAAAATCTCATCCAGGGTTGGTCTTTTCAAAGGATTTGTACAAAGAATATCTTTTATCAAAGTTTTTGCTTCATTAGAAATTGGCTTGTCATCAGGAAATCCGTAATCGTTAGTTTTGATTCTCTCATAAATGAGATTAACGTCCTTAGATTGAAATGGAGGTTTTCCAACCAATAGAGCATACATCATCACACCAATGGACCAGATATCAACCTCATAACTATGGCCTATCGTTTTCCCGGTTAAAACTTCCGGCGCAATATAGTTTGGGGTACCGCATATTGTATATTTACGATCTTTATCTGCATGCAATACTGCTGCCAATCCGAAGTCTCCAATCTTTAGATTCATTTGCGGATCAAAGAAAATGTTTCCCAATTTCAAATCTCTGTGAATAACTCTTCTGGTGTGCATATATCTTATACCCCCAATTACCTGAACCATCAAAAGTCTCACTTCTGGCTCGCTTAAAACTTTTCTTTTCTTCAACAAGTCCATTAACGAGTGATTTGGACAGATTTCTAAGAGAATATAGACATTGATGTCATCTTCAAAACAGTCGATGAACTTGACAATATTTGGATGTGACATGCTTTTATGTATTTTAATTTCAGAAAGTAACTTGGTTTTCGTTTTATCGTTCTTTATGGACGCTTTTGCAACAGTTTTAGCAGCATAAACTTCACCGTTGTCATCTCTCATCTGGAAACACCTAGCAAATCCACCCTCGCCTAAGAAAAGCCCCCGCTTGTAGTCTTTACCAGCTCGTGTCTTGATCAATGAAGGGGGAGTTTTGCATAATGCTGACAACTTTTCTTTCTTCTTTTTAGCTTTCTCCTTTGGTTGGTGATCAGCGTGAATCACCACGGGAGCCACAGCGTTGTTTTCAAGATCCAATCTTCTTGTAGACTTGAGTGGAGTGAGCTGATCGCTCGGCAATCTGGCTCTGACATTCAACTCTCTGGCCCCGAGTGGTTGCAATGGTTGGCCTCTAACAGAAGCCATTTCGATGGGTTATATATTGGGATTCGAAGTCTCTAGAGAGGATGAGAGTCTTTTGATGGAGTCTGTGATCAGCAAAGAATGCAGTAAACCAGTCCGAGTGTTGGTATTTGGGTGTGGTTTAGCCGCTTGACCACAAAAACGAGGAGTGATAAATTTGAAATTGTATCACAAAAGGCAGAATGTGGATAAAAAATACCAGAATTTGGGTATATTTGAGGTTGGATGTGAAGAGTGTGGGAGCCAACTGGGTCAAGATCTAGCGCTGAAACTTTGCAGTGTTTATTAATTGAAGCAAATACCTCAAGAACCAGCTTTCAAAGGAGCACCCTCTATTTTTTCCTCTTGATGCTCTCGATGTAGTTTATATTTTGTTTTCGTTGATCTAGAGAACATCCCAAGAGGGAAATATGTAAATAATAATAATGTGGTTACAGAGCGCTGGTGCGATGCGAAGGGCCCAAAACAGAAGAGAGTCAACATCGATTCTGCTATCGATGTATTCTATTACGTATGTAGTGTGCGGTCTGCTCAGAAAGCTGGCGTTTGGCCTTTGTACAGGGGTACAGGACCAGTCAAACAAATCTCGATGGCAAGCTGCTACTCTGGTAAATGGCTGGGTGTTTCTGACCTCAACGCAATGTTTGGGAAGGTCGGAAAGCAATTTCTAGCTGAAAGTTACTATAGCTATCTACATAGATCTATAACATTATCTCAATCAACAGTAGCGATTACGTAGTCGAATATGGAGTGATTCAACAATATGAGACAATGTTTTCTTTGAAGAACAGCACTTGGTAGCCCACCGACGTAAACTACTGGCAACCTGAATCACCAATCACAAGCTAAGGTCATCTAGTAATTGTATAAATCAAAAAAAAAAAAGAATGCGTTTTTCGTGATGAGTGAAGGCAGCTGAACACTAATGCTAGTTTCAAAACACTAGCAGTGACAACCTCACAATGAGCTGCAGAAGTACTCAATTGCTTTATTTTCTAGAGCAGGTTTAGTAGTTACTATCTTCTGATGTGCTCCTAGCAATAAAATTTTTATGATTGTTCAGGCCTGAATTTGGAGTTGAGTTTTGAAGTTCAATTTTGGAGCTGAAGCAAAGGCAAAAAGTTGGAGGTCTCATTTGATAGTGGTCCTTTATAAGGGAAGCGTGCACGGAGCTTTGACATCTCAGAGGATCAGTAATCAACTATCTAAGTGTTTTATTAGAAAAGCAACGTGCCCAATAGAACAGTGTAAAAAATACAAGATAGTTAGAGCGTGATTTGCTTTGTGACGCGACACTGAAGACACACTAGAAACTGGATTACTCCAACTTCTGAAGAGTCTTTTGATAGTGTACTTTTTGAAAACTGTCTTATGCATAAAAGATGAGCTCGGGCAGTGAAGATGATGTTGTACTGGCTCACAGAACAAGTATGCTGATACACTCTTTGAGTTAACTATAAGCGATGTACTAACGGTTTATTTAGAACCATCTTTGAGGAAGAGAGAGATCGAAGATGAAGATGGTGATGAAGATGATAAACCTCTTTCTCAATTGAGCAAGGATAATTCTACTGGGGAAACATCTGTAGACGATTATGATGACTCGGAATCAGATGTTGCTTTAAGCAAAACGAAAAAAAGACCATCATCAAGAAAACGCAAAACTTCGCAAACCACAGGATCACAGAAGAGGACAAAGAAACCGAAAACTGAAGTGAAAGAAGGAGACATCAAAATTCCGTCGGCGAAAGTGAATAATACGGCAAAGAAGCCAAAAGTCAAAAGAGAAAAGAAAGAGGAGACACCCGAAGAAGAGATCTACAAGTGGTGGGAGATTCAGAAAGATGAAGACGACTCTGTAAAGTGGAACACCTTGGAACATAATGGTGTGATCTTTCCTCCAGAATACGAACCCTTGCCATCACACGTCAAGCTGTACTATGATGGAGAAGCTGTTAACCTGCCTCCTGAAGCGGAAGAGGTTGCAGGATTCTATGGAGCAATGTTAGAGACAGATCATGCTAAGAATCCAGTCTTTCAAAAAAACTTTTTCCATGATTTTCTTGAAGTTTTGAAAGACACAGGTGGTTGTAATATCGAGATAAAAGAATTTGAAAAATGCGACTTCACCAAAATGTATCGATATTTTGAACTAAAGAAGGAGGAGAAAAAGAATCTGACAAACGCTGAAAAAAAGCAAATCAAAGCTGAAAAAGAAGCATTTGAAGAACCTTATAAAACATGCTTTTTAGATGGTAGAAAAGAACAAGTGGGGAACTTTAGAGTTGAACCTCCAGGACTTTTCAGAGGCCGTGGTGCGCATCCAAAAACTGGAAAACTGAAGAAGCGTGTAAAACCTGAAGACATTATCCTAAATTTGGGTAAAGAAGCACAAGTTCCACCGCCACCAGAAGGTCATCAATGGGGCGAAATTAGACATGACAATACTGTCTCGTGGTTAGCAATGTGGAGAGAAAATATATCAAACTCCGTCAAATACGTTCGTTTCGCTGCAAATTCATCTCTTAAGGGAATGAGTGATTATAAGAAGTTCGAAAAAGCAAGGGAGCTGAAGGGTCATATTGATGCCATTAGACGTGATTACAGAAAACTTTTAAAGGATAAACTAATGCTAAATCGTCAGATTGCGGTTGCAACTTATTTGATTGATGTCTTTGCACTCAGAGCAGGAGGCGAAAAGTCAGAAGATGAAGCCGATACTGTTGGATGCTGCTCCTTGAGATTTGAGCATATTACACTAAGCCCTCCAAACACGGTTATTTTTGATTTCTTGGGTAAGGATTCCATTAGATTTTATCAGGAAGTTGAAGTTGATTCGCAGGTATTCAAAAACTTGAAGCTCTTCAAAAAAGCACCGAAGGGACCGGGTGATGATCTTTTCGATCGTCTAGACCCATCGATCTTAAACAAACACTTCCAGACTTATATGCCAGGGTTGACAGCTAAAGTTTTCCGTACCTATAACGCTTCAAAGACCATGCAGGACCAATTAGATTTGATACCCAATGAAGGTACACCAGCTGAAAAGGTTGTGAGATTTAACGCAGCAAATAGAACTGTTGCCATTCTCTGTAATCATCAAAGGACCGTTGGTAAAGGCCATGAAGCAAGTATCCAAAAAATTCAAGACAGAATCAAAGAGATGCTCTGGCAAAAGATTAGATTGAAAAAGATGATACTACAGTTGGATAAATCCTTGTTGAAAAAGAAGCCACACTACTTTGAAGAGTTGGATGATATACTCAAAGAGGACGAATTAGAAATTCATAAAGTCATCATAGAAAGAGAACGCGAGAAAGTTCATAAAAAATTCAAGAGAGAAAATGAAAAAAGACTCGAAGAACGAGAAGAACCGTTTCCTGATTCTCAACTCAAAGAAATGTTGGATAAAGTTGATCAACTGGAAGAAGAATATTCCAAGGAATACAAAACTGGTGAACCATTGCTAAAACCGAACTCTACAATTGAGAAATTAGAAGCACAGATCACCAAACTAGAACAAAGAATCGCTAATACCTCATTGCAGATGAAGGATAAAGAAGACAATTCTCAAGTTGCTTTGAGTACTTCCAAGATCAACTACATTGACCCTAGATTGTCGGTTGTCTTCTGCAAAAAGTTTGATGTTCCGATAGAGAAAATCTTTACAAAAACGTTGAGAGAAAAGTTCAAATGGGCCGTTGAATCTGTAGATGAGAACTGGAGGTTTTAAAGATTTTCGGATAACATCGTTAGGCCTTCCAAATTCCAAAATAAACTGCATTGATTACCATCCATTGAATTATCGTAAGTAGCGAATTGTAAGTTCGGTCCCTTTACCCTTGGACTTGAAAGCTTCTACTTTCAAACTGGGTTTTTCGAATTCGAAATCCAGACGCGGTAAAATTTCGTTCGCGCTGCTGCACCATCACACGCGAAACTGCATATTCAGCTCCTGCGGCTGTGCCCAATGTAAACAAAGACGCATAACCAGAACTGAAGAAGAGAGGAAGCTACAAGTTTAGGCGATCTAGATGTTATACTTTTTATTGGAGAGAGGGAAATTTCCTTCAGCTGAATATACCCAAGCAGTCTCTCAATCTTCAGTACACTACAGAGTACAGCAAAAGAACACATTGGCACATACTTTACATCATTAAAGTAGACCTCTGGTACCCAGTCATTCGTTTAGTTTCCCTTCTAACTCTTAGTCATTCTTTTTAATACAGCATTCTTTTACAATAAGGTCCATCAATAACCCTCAAGATTACTAAAATTCGTTAAACATCACTCGCTAATGAAGCCTTTTGCTTTTACACTACTCTTCCTTACAGCTTTAGCTGTTGCCACAAGTCCTTCTTCTAGCTCTAATAAAGTGTCAACGTCTATCACAACTTCAACTAGAGCTAGTAGCTCTACCACCAAATTGAACAGCTCTAGCAATGAGAAAACAAGTACTGAAGCGCAAAGCTCAAAAGCTAGTACAGCTTATTCGTCCACAGGTACAACCACGTCTCCTTCGTTGAAGAAAATTACAACTTTCAAAACAACTAGTGCATCATACACCAGCTCAAACAGCACTATTTCTATGCCAACATTGACTGGATCATCAACCTCATCTTCATACAACGCTACTTTTACACCAATTGTGCCTACGCATTTGAACCCATCTATCTACATTCCACACCTAAAAAACGGCACAGTTTTTATCAGTTTTGGCGCAGCTTTGGGGACTATTCTAATAGGTCTGCTTGCAGTAGGCATCTGTTTGAAAGTAACAGCTTCAAGAGTCGCCAAACAGGACATAACAATGAAAGCTGTTGATGACTTCAATTATTGCCCAACGATTTTCAAAGGTAACGACGACCCGAGCAACAAGCATAGTAACATGTCCATCTATTCGATGGGCTCTGGTTCTACCTTGAATGTTCTTGGATCACAGGCATCAATGGAGCACCTTTGCGCACCAGGTGGAAGGTCGTTACGTACAGCAATGATGGGAACGCCCTCTAGAAGCTCACTGTTCATTTCTCCTACTGAGATGTTAACACACTTCAATGGAGGGGACAGACCTGGTCTCTTCTGTGCTGATAACTCGCCAATAGACTCACCGATGACAGCTTATTCGGGAAACTATAGTACGCCGATTAGTGAAAAAGCGGGTTCACAGAAACATACACGTAGAGCTCCTAGCGTTTACCTCGATGAAATGTTTGATTCTGATGACTCTGAAGGCTCAGTTAGGAGCAGCGAGGAATACGATTTCGATGCTCACGAAAAAGTATGATAAATACTACATACTCGCGTGCAATAAACTGGAACAACTTTGTTGATATCTATACATATATCTATATATATCTATATATTCATTGTCCTACTCGCTTATTACAGGTCTATAACCCGAGTAATCACTGTAATACATGCTGTTCAGTTCATCCATTCCCTGTTGTCCTATTCCGTCCCAAAAGCTATAATCATAAAAGTTTGCTGGAAAAGGCGTTGCCTCACCTATGTTTGGTTCTAATTTGCTAGTGTCCGCTGGACAGATTACTTTATTATTGATGATGTTGGAAGAACTTTCTTCAGTGCTGCCAACATTGTAGGAGTTAGCCATATCAGTTGCATTGGACCTATAAGGAAATACCGTCTCGTGATCTGCTTTAGTTCGTTGGTCTTTTCCATGAAACAAGTCATTAAGTTTTTGTGTTGAGGATCTTATAAGATCTTCCGTCACTTCTGCACCATACTGATCAAAATTTTTAGATGGGGGGTACTTATCATTACTGACAGGCTTGTTTCGATCACTGTCCAGGATATACGACACTGTGCATTTTCGCAAATAGTTCTCAGTCATATCTTCACCACCAAAAATGTTAGAAACGATATCTTTCTGATCTTTCCCAAGCTCTATGAGCTTCTTGTTGATATTTCTCTTCAATACATTCAAAACGTCGAAGCTCTCTTTAAGAACTTCCGGTTTCACTGTGAACACACTCTGTCCTAAGATTTGCAAATCGTTCAAAATCTGTTCGATATCTCCAAGGAGTTCCTTTTTATCGTCCAAAGGTATGCCGTTGTCGAATAGCAAAAGCATGGATTGTATAACAGAGCATGTAAACGACTGATGTATCTGTGGTAAAAATAGTGGATTTTTGAGATCATATATCTTTCTCAGCTGTCTATAGATCAGAAATAAGGCTTTAGCTGATGTTAAAACAATTTCCCATGCTATTGGAAAGCCATCCGCAAGAAACTTCTGATAAATTCTAAAACGGTGAAGACAAATGCAAGTATGTAGCATGTGATGCTGAAATTGGACCATAGGCTCACCAATTCTTGAGTTAAGTTTTTTAGTTGCATCTAGTTGAAAAAACCAGCTTTTCGAAACTTGACAAAGCTCATAATCTACTTCCAAGAGTCCTCTGAAAACAGGGTCATGTATCTCAGTCAATGCTTTCCTTAGCCCCTCAGGAGCCCTATCTAGAACCAAATTATGATTTTTCTCAAATATTCCATTGAGTATCTTTAGCATTTGAGCACGATATATGTTGAATGAATTATCTGTCGCAATTTGTAAGGATGAAACTTTAATATGATCTGGCGTTATATCGGAATCATTGCAGTTTGAAGGAAGAGGCACTGTAGAAATATACGATCTAATCATTGGCTTAACGCCAAGTGAAAGTGCCCTGTAAGTATCACAGCCACAAATATCCCACCATAATCTCCGCTTCATCTCAACCTCCAGTAAGTTTGGGTTCTCGGAATCATCTTCATCTAAGCCCATTGCATAAGCATCTTTGACAGCTTTCAATAGTATGTCTTGAAGCGCTTCTGCTCTCTTAGTCGAATAAAAGTATAGCTGGCATAAAGAAAATGTTTGGAGTGAATATAGATCAAATTTACTTGACTTCTGTTTCGCCGAATCTGAGATTTCGAAGCATTCTCTGCTTGCACTGAACCAAAGCTTCTGCGATTTTTCAATTTTCTTAGACGACATGTTCAACAATCCCTTTGGTAAATGGATAGCAGCCAACGCAATCACCATGAACAAAACAGCTAGCCATCCTAGATCAACAGCAGTAGGATCCGTCCAGAATTCTTCACACTCTTTCTTGAAAGTGGGGTGGTGCAACGGATGGTATATGTAATCTATATTCTGTAAATAAAACTGTACAAGCACCGTCGTATGGATTTTATCTGGCAACAAGCTTGTATACTTCCCTACATGGTCATGTTGACTACTTTGCTGAGTTGATACATCATTAGGAGGTGTTGGAATTGTTTTAAGCTCGCTTGCTTTCAAAATCTTTTTAACCTCCCTTTTCTCGTTGTCTCGCCGTTCCAGTCTCTCTATAATACTTGACTGTTCAGCGACCAATTTTCTTAGCGATTGTATTTCTTCAAAATCGGCAGTATTTGCTGGATAGCCAGGATCTCTAATGGGATTGGGTATATATTGGGGTAATGGAGGAGGCGCTAGGACAGGCACATGAGCAACATTCAATGGCACTGATAGTTGGTGTAGTTGCTGCCCCTGATGGAGGGGAAGAAGTTGCTGCTGTTGATGAATGTGATGCTGAGCTGTTGAGGAGGAAAACACCATATTGGAAGTCAAAGAAGGCGAGGATGATTGATACTGTGTGACTGGGTAGTGCCGGTCTGTGGTGCTATCGGTCCTTGGATCGAAGCGGCCATCAGTAATAGATTGGTACACACCAATGTAAGGTGGTGACGGTCTACTTTCATCGCCTGGCTTGATGATCCTCCCAAGCTTCACATTTGGTGCAGTACGCCCCTCAGAATTATTGAGGGGCGTAGCAGGGTTTGCGAGACACTCTTTGATCTTTGGTGTTCTTCCAGAAGAGCACGTTGTGCAGGGAACCTTCAGATCGCACTTGCGTTTGAGGCGACGGCAGGGTCCACAAGCGTGACTCTTCTTTCCTCCATTCTTACTGCTCTTCTGGAGCATTTGAAATAACCAAGGAATTTTCACAGGATGGAGCTGTTTAGTGTGATATAGTTTTGCTGCTGATATGATGTCACTGAAATAATTTTGGAAAATCCTCAAATCACCTTGAAATTGTTGATCGCTGACAGATTCGCAGTGCAGTAAACTCCACCCAAAACTCTACGAAGCCAAAGCATAGTACTTCACATCATAAGCTTCAGACCTGTGGATGTTATATTTCAAAGATAGCATAGACATATTTCGAAGCATAGATAGTTGGCAGCCTTTGGGCATCATTTTTGAAGCGGTCTTTTACAAATAGGCGTTACTCGCCTCTAGCATCATATGTCCATTGTGTTCACTCTGCTCAGCTATGTCCAAGTTCGTGACTCCGGATATGCCCACACCGATAACTGGACTTCACCAGATCTTATATGCTTACCTCCAGATAGAAGAACATGGGGCCATGCTGATTTTTTAGGATTTTGGAACGTCATTTCGTTATCTGTCTCAACATGGCAATCCTGCAATGTTTTATTATACCTAGGATTGAATGCTTGGGAGTCTATGATCTGCATCATAGTAGCCAAAGTTTTGATTTTTGCAATAGCTTTGCTTAATGGATGGGGTGGCTCAATTTGGCATATTGGCTATCCGATATATTCTCGCTTTGTATTTGGTATGAGAGGCTCTTATCTCGCGTTGCTTCAAAGAATAGTTTTGTGCACAGTTTGGTACTCAGTGCAATCATTCACAGCAGGGATGCTCATTTCACTAATGCTTTCTTCAATTTTCCCATCTTTCAACAATTTACACAATACTTTTCCTACTTCATTACCAATGACAACTAAGCACTTCACTGGATTCGTGATATACCATGTCATTTCAATACCATTTCTATATATCCCACCAGAAAATTTACATAAGCCATTCAGGTTGATAACTTTTATATCGTTTTTTGCAATATTTGGAACTGCCATTGGTTCAATAGTACATAACAATGGTGTTGGTGAGTTACTAAACATAAAATCAAAGAATAGTACGAGAGCAACGCTCGGAATGCGCTATATGCATGGAATAAATTCAGTAATAAACAGTTTTGCAGTTGGGCTAGCAAATCAGCCAGATTTTTCAAGGTTTGCATCAAAACCGGGAAAGCAAGTTGGAGGCCAAGCTGTTGCAATTTTATTAACAGGAACTGTTGTCCCTTTATTTGGTCTTCTGGGAACCTCTGCTGCTGCACAGAAGTATGGAGATATCCAAAAGCTAAATCTCTGGAATCCTCCAAATATCATTGATCAGTGGCTGAAAGAGGAATATACTCCGCGTTCTAGATGCGCTTCCTTCTTTGCTTCTTTTGGATTTTTTGTAAGCACATTGGGATTGAACACCATTGATAATGGAATTTCTGGTGGAATTGACTTCACAGCTTTAGCTCCAAAGTGGATCAATATCAGAAGAGGAGCATATCTAATAATGATAATCTCCATACTGATTCAACCTTGGCAGATTGTGGAGAATGGAAGCGTTTTCGTTGATGTTTTAGGTTCATATGGCTGCTTTTTAGGCCCTATGATCGGTGTGTTCATCTGCGACTACTTTTTGGTGAGGAAACAGAAACTAAAGTTATCCCATCTATACACTGCAAACTCCTCCTCATACTACTGGTTTTGGCATGGATTCAATTGGAGAGGCTATGCTTCTTGGATTGCAGGATTTGTTCCCGGAATAGTTGGGTTTTCTTCTGTTAATCCATCTTTGAGTCACAAGGTACCAGAGAATGCCATTAGATTGTTCCAAATATCATTTATTATTGGTTTCTGGATTGCATTCGTTGTCCATTATTTGGTTAACTATCTTTTCCCGCCCCCTGGAATTGGTGAGATTGATGCCTACGATATATTTCATACATTTACGCCACAAGGAGCAGAAAAACTAGGAGTGATAACCGATCCGAAGATGAGTTGCTCTGATGGTGATCAGAGTGAATTCTGTGAAAGCACAGATAATGTCATCAACACAGTTATATTGGAAGCGAAATCACTGGCCATTAAAGTTCATTTTCACTAAACCTCTAGACGTTTCATCTCACAGAGTTTGGTCGTTTATAGTTGATATTGATTGCGATTACATGAGAAAAAGCTTTACAATTCGACTGAAGCATCGTATTCATCTTGTATCCATGTTCTAGCCTAATCTTCAAGTGTAGCACATGTGCTGCTGCTGCTGCTGCTTGCAGTATTATGTAGAAGTCCCGTCAACCAATAGAGACGCTAATCTCCATTCAGTGCGCTCTTCGGGAAAAACCTTCGAGAATCCAAGGGAAACACAGTCAGTACTAGGTTACCCGGATATACAAACATACTCACAAAAAATTGTTCAATGGTATTTAAAAAAGGCTGAATCCGCCACTGAACACCTAAATAACAATAGTGTATCTATAACCAACTACTCCATAACAATGCCAAGATCAAGAGGAGGTTCCCGTCCATCTGTGTCACACTCTGCACCAGCACAGAGCAGATCTGCCCACACAGCGGCTGCTCCAGCCCATGCTCCACCGCAACAACCAAATGCTTATTCCCATCCTCAACAAGCGCAAACCAAACAGCCAGGTTTATTCGCCAATATGGCTTCTACTGCTGCTGGTGTTGCTGTTGGATCAACCATTGGTCATACCCTTGGTGCTGGTATCACAAGCTTGTTTGGCGGCTCTTCTCAAGCTCAAGAACAGCAAGTGCAAGCAGCTCCAGCTCAATATGCTCAGGAAAACCAACAACAACAATCTGCTGCTTGTGACGCTGATGCTAGAAACTTCACTAGATGTTTAGGCGAGAACAATGGTGACTTACAAATCTGTGACTACTATTTGCAACAATTGAAAGCCTGTCAAGAAGCTTCGCGTCAATACTAGAGACAGCTTTGCCTTTTTATTCGCAACGCTTCAACAAAATTTATATTCTAGAGTCAGTGGAATGATCCATTAATATTTATTCGGTAATTATTGAGAGTTATATATAGCCATTACTGTAAATACATATATTTAAAACAACCAATTAGCACATTTATAGAGTGTTGTACATGTAGCCTTAACTTTGACAAGGGACATAATTGATTGAACTAAAATGAATTTCATTCGGTGAACTGACTGTCGAGAGCCGAAATCTGAAACTCTCGACAACCTTCATGCACACTGAGGAATTAAGCTTCTAAGGAGAAAAAGGTTTCAGAGCCTCGTTGACTCTCGAAGCGAACGAGATTCGATTACCATAGTTGTTATTCACTGGTCTCTATGATATTAGATCCTTCATGTCCTCGTGACCAGCGCTCATGTTTACACGTGCCAATTGGCTACAGAAATATTGGCCAAATTGCAATTAGCGTTCGAACCCCCTACGAGCGACTGTAGGTAGAGCCAGGTTCGATTAGACCACAATTAGTCCGAAATAGGAAGTTTATAAATAAAAGAATGTGATAACTTGTTACCTAAAAGCTAGCAAAACAGAATTCCTTTACAACCATCCAAATCCTGAAAGCAAAACACAAGTATTATCATATTTTAGAAGACAGTTTTGTTTGTAAACTGCTGTAATTTTTGCTCGTCAATTCTGTGACTTCTTTGCTAATTTAACGAATTGCATATAAGACTGGCGAATTCGGATTCCATCAACACAAATACTTCTGAGCTAGGGTCAAAAAAATCAAACGATAAACACATTTTATTGCATAGCTGAAGGTTGCTGCAATAAGAGTTGAAGGTATTTTCAAGATCAAAGCAATCAACCAACATGTTAAGAACCGTCAAATCATTTCCTACACTTCGAGTATTGGACTCTACTATAAAGCATGAGATTGCCACGCAAAGCAAGAACTTCTCCTCTGCAGCTGCTCAGGTTAGCTCGAAATATAGCCTCGTTGTTCCAAACATTCCTCATCATGAGATGAGCTCGAACTTTAGACCTCTTGTTAGGGGTGTCCATCAAAGCTCGAAGCAGAATCAATCAAAATTTCTATCTAGCAAGACTAATGAATTTAGCATGATGAGTGTTCAAGCTCTAAAATCTGAATGCCGCAAAAGAGGGTTGAAAGTTTCTGGTAGAAAAATGGAACTTGTGGCAAGAATTTCAGATTATGAGGTTTCATCTTCTCGTGAAACTGTAAATGCTATGTCGACCAAAGCTCGCCCATCTAATGTTAAGATTGACATTAGAAATGATCAAAAATTAAGAAAAGACATTCCAAAGGCCTTTTCTTCAACAGCCAACAAGCCAGCAAAAGGGGACAGTTCTTCTATTGATTTTATCAAACCTGTTGATATCAAGAGCCAGAAGTTGGTTGGTGATGATTATATTGTGAAGATTCCATCGTTGACAACAGAGGCTTCTTCAAAGTCAGTGACGAAAATCGAGAAACAGCTAGAGGAAACGAAAGACACAAATATCAATCAAACTATAGTATCAAAAGCTGACGGATCAGAAGCCAAAATTTTTCAAAGCACTCCAAAGAAAGTTGAAGAACAGAGCACAGATGCTTTAAAAGTGGTTGATGAACCGATTGCTGAATATCCAGAAAATGCAGGACAGGAGCAGCCTGAAGAACAGTTAAAAGATGAACCATACGAATACGAAGATAAGGACATTTCATCAACTGATAAAACATTTTTTGCGAGTGTTGCAGCAGTGGTTGGAGTTTGGTGGTTGTTGAAACCAAAAGAAAAGAGGAAATGATCTTTTCTTCTCTCCAATATCAATCTGTATTGTTGAAACTACTTTTTATTTTTATTTTTTCGAGTTTTCAGTTACGACTTTTTATTTCTTTTCTTTTGTTTGGTAGTTCATCAACTGAAAGTGCCAGATACGGTGGTCAAACTTCCTGGTATTTTTACTTTCTTGTTCTCGAGGGTATATGTAGGTATATATGGTTATAGTTCAAAATTTTTATTCACAATATTTTTCCATGAACAATCGCTAAAGTCACGGAGCGATCTGTAAACTCTCATACACTTGAATTGACTTACTAACACAGGTAATCTGCCTACAAACACCAGTGATATTGATTAGAATATCCTTATATCTATAACCAAGGAAACTTTCCATTAGGATAAGTCAATTCATTCCATGAAGTCCTCTTCACACTCACCTTCAGCATTAGTTTCGTCCGTATCATCATTAAAGTCAAAGCTTATCCACCCTGGCCATGCGAGCTCATCTCTTAACAAACCCCTAACCATATCTGTTAGGAATTTCTCCACCTTTCCAACGTTTCTCAAAACAGATCCCTCCCCTTGATTGTCACCTATTTCACTTTCCATTCTCATTGTTCTCACGATATCAATCCTTGTTCTGTTGTTCCTTAGTAAACTAGGATTTTTCATGATATCGTCAAATCTCTCATCTTTAACATCGCATAAGAAACTGAGAAAGACGCATTTCTTGAGATAGGCTAATGCTGCTAAAGAGTGTATACCCAAATCCAAAATCCTTAACTTGACTGGTAACGTTATAAATCCAGGTGATGGATAATTGAGTAATAAATCAACATGAATTTCAATGGTTATATCTCCTTGATATTCGATCTCAACAAGAAACTGTATGTCATCCACAACATGATTCTGCGCGCTGGGGAAATCATCGGTACTTATCTGCTCTCCATCAGTTGGAAGTCTATTATCTGGCTCATTTCTTGATATATTCGAGCTCTGATCAACAGAAGTAAGACGATCTCTAAAATCTGGCGTTCTCAAGTTGATGTAGACCTCAGTCTCAGTCTCAGTTGGTGACCTTTCAGACGCGCTATTATCATAATTATAAAAGTCTGGGAATGGATCACTGATATGCCTTATAGTTATATTTGGTGCAACAGTTCCTAGTGAGAATTTTGTAACCTTGATATTGAGTAGATAGCTTGGGAGCTCCAGCTGCTGGAACTGATCGTCCAAAAATTTCCGCAGTGTTTCGTTCAGGGTGAGGTCTTCCTGAAGTTTATCCCAATTGATATTTATAGACATCGTGGTTGACTCTTCTCCAAGCTCGAACATCCGGTGGATGCCTCTATCGCTGCACTTGATGTAAACGCATAGAACGAGGTCGAAAATATTTACCCGGATAAATCATAGGATGCTATTAATTTAAACTTCTGGTGATGGGTATAAGATGGACGTAGTTGGTGAATCGTGTTTGAAGCTCTATGTTGTATTTCGAAAAGCCAACAGGGACGAGACATGAGAAATAATTTTTTGAATGCTTTTGTGGGGTTGGGCTCATTTTGATCTCGAGATCTATTTTGATATTCGGCAGGTCTTCGTTTTGAGTTTAGTGTGAAAATTTCGAATCTCGAACACCAAAATAACTAGAGAGATTTTGAAGACTGAAGATATTGAATGATATCGAGTTTAATTCATGATCAGGACAACCAGCTTCTCAATCACTAGGCACGATGTACTGTACAATGCGAAAGGCTTTCGTCGAAACCTGAATCGTGGCTTCAAGCTGATGACGAAGGGCTTACTGAACACTGATGGGAACCAGAGCTATGTTGTCAAAAGAACGTTAAGGTATGTGAGAAATACACCAATGATACATGGCTTCGAACTAATGAGTGTTTAGTCATCCTCCAAATATTTTCTATGATGTTGTTTCAGATGTTTCTTCTTACTCGAATTTTGTCCCATATTGCACTAGATCGTTCATTAATGTTCGTGACCAGCGAGGTGAGCCTACAGAAGCCGGGCTGAGAGTTGGATGGCGAAGCTTTGATGAGACCTTTGTTTGTGATTTGGAGTGCGAGCCGAACAAAGTTATAGTGGCTAGATCTGTGACGCATTCGTTGTTTCAACATCTATATACTAAATGGACCATCTCGCCAACTCCTAGAACCAATTCATGTGAAATAGAGCTCTTACTAAAATACAAATTCAACAATCCTATATACAACAGAGCTTCATCATTGTTTGCTGAAAGCGTGAGCAATCTTGTGATAGACGCATTCAATAAAAGAGCCGTAGAGCTCAGAAGAGAACGCAGTAAACAGGAACAAAAAACACATCAAGACATTGAAAAGTCCAACAAAATAATGAGCCCATGAAATCATCTCAATATCGCATACAGCCTATATAGATATAGAAGCAAATGAGCTGTATTCCTATTAAGCTAACTAATCCTGCAGTAATTCATACATACATATATATATACATATCTATATAGATATATAGATATATGTATGGTACGGACACCAGCAGTCGATATAATTGTGAAAAATTCCCTTGAAACATCAAACCGATAAAACAACAGCAGCACAAGAACTGGATAGATTGCGGTGAACCTCGAACCGCGAGTGGTATCAGCCAGTGACAAATCGGGTGAGAAGCCAGATATAGGAGCTTTAAGGATGACCAGCGAGATATTTGGTGGCGCTGAGCCGGATCCATGGTCACTGCCTACTCCTAAGCATACCTGGACTACTGACAGCACTGACGCTCCTGATAATAACGATACTCGTGCTTCAACTAAAACTTTGCAGACCAGTGGGGATTATGAGGACACACATAATCGGACGACAACCGGTGCTTTGGATACTTCTTCAGACGACGACTTACACAAGAGCATATGGGAAGAGAATCCAATTCTATCAGAACCCTTAAAACCCAACTCACTCGACACACCTGCCATTGAAGAACCTACAAACAACGAACATGGCACAGAGTTATTCTCCTGGTCGACTGCAATCAGAAAAAGTTTCAATCCACTCTCAAGGGATATCATCAAAATATCTGAAATCCCTGAAAAAGAAGGCTTATTATTCAAGCATACAAATTATTTGGTTACACATCTAGTGCCTCTGAATGACGCTGATGCTAATGCTGATAGAAAAGTTGTAAGACGTTACTCTGACTTTGTTTGGTTGCTTGAAGTCTTGTTGAAAAAGTATCCCTTCAGACTGATCCCAGAACTTCCCCCAAAAAAAATCACATCTAACAAAGACCCTCTATTTCTAGAAAGGAGACGGCGTGGGCTAGTTAGATTCGTTAATCAAATAATGAGACATCCAATTTTGAGTCAAGAGTCCTTGGTGATTATGTTTTTAACTGTTCCAACTGATTTAACAGCTTGGAGAAGGCAGGCGAACTATGATGCTACAGAGGAGTATAAGGATAAGAAAATTAGTCAAAAATTCCTGAAGCTTTGGGATGTGAGCCTGAAAAGTCAATGGGAAAATGCTGAAAATATTGTTAAAGATGCCCTGGATAGATGGAATCGATTATCGATTTTGATAGAACGAGTTGAGAAAAGAGCCCAATTAATTGCACAAGACAACGAAAAATTTCAACTCGCTTTGAATGACTTCAGAGACTTGACAACAAACATCTATTCAGTTGAGAACTCGAACATTGGAGAGATAAACGAGGGTCTGAAACAAGTAGAAAAGCATATTGATACCTCGAAGAACTTGATCAATGATGAGACTCAGAATATCGAAGATGGAATCAGCCAGGACTTCAAATCTTATGGCGATTATTTGAATTCACTTAGTGCTTTATTCGAAAGATATGATCGACTAGGCGGGAATCAAGTTTCGCAGCTCAAAAGAAAAGTTGAAATGAATCAAAGCAAGCTCGATGAATTGAATGGTAAACCGGATGCAAAGGGTATTGATGTGGATAGACACACTGAAGCCATCAAAAGAGATGAGAAAGAAATTGCGCTACAGACCAATAGAGATTGGCTCATAAAAGAGACTGTACTCTCTGAATTTGTGTTATTCCAAGAAACTCAATATCAGATTACAAAAATATTCCAAGATTGGGCATCTGACAAGCTGAAATATAGTGAGCTACACGCTAACAATTGGACTAAGCTGATCAATATCTTACATGATCTACCAATATCGGCATCTCAATAACTACAACTGGGTATAGTGGTGATAGATAAATACCTTCACTAAACATACAAGTCAATGCATAAAAGAGAGCTATTTAGTGAGCTAGGCTATTTTTTTGTTTGTATTAGTGTAGCCAATACCTTTAATAGTAGCGATGAAATCTTCAGTATCACCATCATCAACGGATTTCAAGTAAACTTCTGTCCCAAATATTTCTTTAATGTCACGCAGAATCCAAATAAACTTTTCATCGATTTGATCTTTAGAGACTCTTAGTCTTCCAATATCTTCTTTTCCAATGACCATATAAACCAATGCTAGAGGTAACTGATTGCAAGAAACTATCCTTGATCTTGCAATTTCCTCTAATAATTCAAGAGCTACCTTCGTCCCGAGCTCTTCTGGAGTTTCACCAGCTCCTCCAATATCTTCAACGAAAAACCTCCAGTCTCGCTTGGTTTCGGCAACCAAAGTTATACCAAATCCTGGACTTTTACCAGCACTTTCACCTCTCCATACATCTGCAGTAATATTGACCTCACATCCTATTGCTCTTAATACATCTCTCGCCGAATCTATCAGTCTATTCACCACCGATGGCGATACTCTTGTACAATATGCAACTCCTCTTATCGAAGAGATTTTTGGTTCATCTATAGCATGCATAGTTAAGGGTTGTGCAATCAATGAGTCCACAACCAAATGCACTTCACCCCCACCGTTAGGAGGTGAACCTCTTTTCAAAGTGTGTAAAGCAGCCTCCCTAACACCAAATTTCTCCATTACAGGCAACAAACCCCATCTTATCGCCTCAAGACCCGGATCTGTTTTGGATGCTGTGATCCCTTTGAACAGTATGGAGAATTTTTTTTTGGAAAAAGGCGCCAGGTATAACATTGGCTCAATAAAATACCCAACTGGCTTTGAATCGGGGCATTGATGAGTATGCTGACCTCCAGTGATAAGACCAGGAAAATAGATTAATGTAGTACCAGTATATGATATCTCTATTCTAGAGCCATTAGTGACGGCTTCCAATAGTCTTAAAAACGAAACTTCATAGTCTTTTAAACCTGGATTTAAATCATCTGAACGAATCTTTTCTATTTTTATAGGCTTCCCTGAAAGAGTCGATAAAACAAGTCTCAACCTCAAATTCCTCTGACCTTGAAACGTTACTAGTTTTGGTTTGGATGACATGTCTTTAAGCTATCTCAACTTGATGAGGTTTATAATCAACTTTCTAGAAGCGTTGGCTCATCCATCAAGTATAATAAGCACAATATAAATTTTTCAATATAGGCGATGCCCCTACCCGGAGACGTATAATATTGCCTGTAACCCGACCGAGTTTTTCAAATATGAGTTTTTGGTTAGAATTTGACAAAGTAAACATCCTCAGTGATATTAGGAGAAAATCATAGAGATCATTTGCAAGGAGCCAAAGAGACTATAGTCAAGAAGCTACAGGTGCAGTCTTTTAATAAATTGAATTTGTGGGCTGATATTTAAAAGGCTGATCCTCTGAATTTCACGGATTTTTAGATTGCTTGTTCTATTCCTCCAGATCGAAACGGTTTCTACTGTAATGAGTGAAGTGCCTTCGAGTTTATCTCCAGAGAAAAGAGGAATGGAAGACGTTGAGCAATTGAACCCCAAAAGGATCAAATCTAGTGATGACTCAACTCAGGATGACCTGGGCATACCACAAATAACATCTCGATTAGGGAACAATATGCCAATGCAACTGCCTGGCTCTACTCCTATCACAAGTACAGGTTTCCAAATAGAACTCCCAGATATCCCAGATATAAATATAGATAACCTTCCACAGCCTCAGACTACCACCAATAACAACATTGCTGCTTTTGCGCCCACAACAGCGACAGCGACAGCAACCTCAACCTCAACTGCGAACAACCACAATAACAACACTACCACCACCAACAACAACAATTCAATAAACGAGAACGATGAGCATAAGAAGCCCGTTGATCCTGAGAAACTATCAGACACATTGCTCTCTGCTGGAGTGGACTTAAAAGCTGAAGAGGCATTACTTAAAGCATCTATGAACAATATATCAAGAATTCCACCACCTCCTGTGACGATGGGTACCCAATTACAGACTCAACCACAGATGTATCAGCACCCTATAATACTAAACACACCGTTCCTAGATCCAAGACATTTAGCAAATTTCATGAGTAAAGTTGGAAATGCCAACGGTATAAGGCAAATGTTCGAAAACGAGACAGGAATCCTGGATCTAGTGACAAATGCCTGTCAAGAATGGCTGACAAATATAATAACAAATGCTGTAGTAATTTCAAGGCATAGAAGAAGATCTTTGAAACAGCGAAAGAGAAGCGAAATTTCTAAAGCGTTGAGGGAGCTCGCAGTGGAGCAGAAAACCTTAGAGGACAGAAGACTCCAAAAAAGGAAAACATTGGGTATTGATAACGATGACGAGGAGAAACAAGGCTCCGATGAAACTCAACATAAAGCTACCAATGCTACAGTTGCAATGATGACAGGTGCCAAAAGTAAGAAATATAGTTGGATGACAGGAGCATCAGGGGGCTCTAGTGGCTCGAAAATATCTGCTGGAGCTGGTGAGGGGGGAATCCGTTTTAGAGAAACCAGAGAGGAACCTGGTATAGTGGTAAGAGACTTACTCAGCTCTTTGGAGAAGAAGAGAATGTCTGTCCAGAAGACCATTACTAAGGGATATGCTAACCTCAAAGACTAACTGAAAGGATGCTACAAATTGAGAACTCAACTACTCCTGGATAATCAATATAGACATGCATATGTAGGGAAATTACCCATTGATTGTGGAATTAGATTCAATTTTGTTCACATGACATTAACAGTCTTACATAGACCTAAGAAATTTCGATAACAAGATCTTTACACCAATCCTGCGCGTAGTCTAGCCGATTGATTATGATTCACTAAGCTGAGTGAAATCTCTAATGAGTCTCTTGCCAACTGTAAAATCTAATCAAGCCATACTGAGGACCTAGTTCAAGGCAAGAATCAACGTACCCTATTTGTCCCGTGAGCGGTATTGGTAATCGGTAATCAACTTTGAAAATCAATCTGATTAGAAATCTTGATTAGAGAGTACTCCAGAGGGTACTAATAAATAGAACATCATAGAAAAGTCTACAGCGTTGAAAGAGGCCGAAGTACGGGAGTAATTTTGCTCAGTGATTGATTGTGGATGGTAAATCAATCAAAAATATGCACCAACTTCAAATAGTACTTCTTAATTGAAACAAGTTTCGGCGCAAATAACTGCACTCACGCTGGGGGTCGAACCCAGAATCTTCTGATTAGAAGTCAGACGCGTTGCCATTACGCCACGCGAGCTTTATTGCTGCAAAAATTCCCTAATTGGAAGTATCCAGTCCAGTTATAAAAGGGACTTTACACTCAAACACCAGCTATTATTGTTACCACAGCAACTATTTCTATTTGTTTACTTCCTTGGAAATCAACTATGAATAAACTCGCTATTTAGTGAGGTTAAAGTTGTGGTGAGCTGCCCAATACTCAACGTCGTACCCAAGCACTGATGAATTTCAATCTTTCTGAGGAACTCACAGCGTTCCAGGAGGCGAACAAAGATGCATTCGAGGTACTTGATGCTGAGCACAGTCTAGATCAAGTTACCAACGCTTTAGCAGTTTCATCAGAGGCAATCAGTGATTCAGCAACACTCGAATCACTTACCGACCTAGTACATGCTTTTCCAAAGTTGAATCCCAAACAGCAGAAGCAGGTGATATATTTAGTATCATCTAGTTTGCATAACGAAGCAGACAGCTCTAACTCTGTTATTGAAAGCGGTGAAACAGGTTCATTTTTACAGCATAAACAGCGTCTTGAAGTTTTTGCCTACTTGACAAACTGCTTGCTCGTTTATCTCGGTTTAGAGAATATGCCCCAGTCAACTGCCAACTCCAAGAAAGTGACAGCACAGACACTTGAAGTCTTCAAAAACAATTGTAATCAATTGGAAACAATTCTTGAATCGATATGTGTTATCTTCAAAATTCACTTGAACAGACTTTTTGAGACTACACCTGAAAGAGATTTGTTTGTGAACAGCTTTGTCATGCCAATTTATGTGCTGATGGAGAGTGAGCCAAGAGTCAAGGTAGTTGCCGTTAAAATGTATATGTTCAAAGTTATCGCAATGGCTGTCAAGTTTCATGGCCACGCATCTGCTTCTGAAAGTGCTATAATTCAAAGCTTGACGTATTTTGGACATTTGAACTCTGTGATGGCAGAGTTACTACAAATCTTGAATGACCAGTATGATTTTCCTCAGTTGACGGAAGACGTATTGAGAGAAGTCAGCAATAAAGAATTTAACAGTAATGATAATAATGGGCCAAAGCAAATCTCGCTTTTTATAGTGAAAATTTCTGAGTTGATACCTAGAGTTCTTTTGAAACAAATGACTTTGGTTTCTCAGCTATTGAATAACACTTCGTATACTTTAAGATGCGCAGTGGTTGAAGCTTGTGGAAATATAATTGTTGAGATCAGTAAGGACGAAGATGAGCTAGAGCGTTATAAGAACCAAGCTTCGGGATTACTTGATTTGGTGACAGAGAGGTTCTTGGATCAGAATCCATATGTAAGAACAAAAGCTGTTCAATCGATATTAAAACTATGTGAAGGCGAAGCAAAATTCATTAAGCACAGACAAAGATTTACCGAATTGGCTGTGAGAAGTCTCGAAGACAAAAGTTCACTGGTCAGACGCAATACAGTGAAGCTTATCACACGCCTTGTGCTTACACATCCATTTGGTGCTCTACATGGTACGCAGCTCACTCTGTCAGTGTGGGAGAAACGTTTGAGAGACGCCGAAAGCGAGTTAGAATATTTGCAACCTGAAGAGTCAACGCAAGCTGTCATTGAGCGCGAAATTGGAAATGACTCAGAGAACGAAGATGAGCAAGAGGAGAATCTGCCGTCTAGAATAGAAAAGGAATCTGAAACGAATGCCATTTTTAAAATCAAGTTAACTATCCAATACTACAAAGATGCCATTCACTTCATCAGGTTGATTCATCGTGGAATAGAGATTATTTCCCAGTTATTGTACTCTAAGAACCGTAATGAAGTAATCGAAGCAATGGATTTCTTCGTTTTAGCTGATGCTTATAGCATTGAAAACATTACTACGGGAATTCGCCGAATGCTCCATCTGGTTTGGATGAAAAATAACAATGAAGAGGGAACAAGTATAGCTAGTCACCTTGTCGAATGTTATAGAAATCTATTTCTTTTAGCCCCCGATGATGCTACTGAGCTTGAAGCTGCTGCTTTGGTTGCGAAGAATTTGATATCATTGACCTATGGGGCTACAGTGCCAGAACTTGCATCTTTAGAGAAATTATTAGGTCTCATGTATGAGTCTTCATATATTAACGAGGCTGTGATTAAAGTATTATGGCAAGTTTACAATCTCCAAAATGAGAAATTTTCAAACAAACAACGTCGTGGATCAGTAATAGTTTTAGGCATGCTAGCGCTATCAGATAATGAAGTTGCTCTCAAAGGCCTTGATTCGTTGCTTAATATTGGTCTCGATCAAAAGGGTCGAGAAGATTTGGTGTTGGCGAAATATTCATGCATAGCTTTGAATAGAGTCGTTCCAGAAAATGTCAAGTTTACTTACAAACAACCAAGGGAAGAGGAGGCTGTCAAAAAACTTAGCTCGCTTTTAATTAGTTATAACGCTGATAAGGAGTATTATAGTGTTGCAGAGCAGGCTATAAACACTATTTTCAAAATATCGAGCAGGCCAGAGGATGTTGCGTCTGAAATAATCAAAGAAAAAACAAAAATGACATTTTCGGGACAAGAGGAAGGTCAGTTACAAACGGTATCTTTATCTCAATTACTTTTCATCGTTGGGCATGTTGCTATTAAGGTAATTGTACATCTTGAAGCCTTGGAAGCTGAATTCAAAAAGAAGAAAATTGAATCAGAAATAAGTAAAGCAGATAAAGATAAGGAAAGCGAGGAGAACGAGCTAGAAATGATTGGCGGTACAACAGAAGATGACTTTGCAGATGCTGTCACTTTCATCAAGGAGAAAGAGCTACTTTATGGTGAGAATTCGTTATTGGCAAGATTCGGTCCAGTTGTAAAAGAGATTTGCTCAAACAATATCAAGTTTGATAATAAAATTTTGCAGAGGTCTGCTGTTTTATGCCTAGAGAAGTTGATGTGTGTCTCGTCAAAGTACTGTGAGGATAACCTTGCTTTGCTAATCACAATCATGGAGAAATCAGATGACTCTGTAATACGTTCTAACGCTGTCCTTGGACTTGGGGATATGGCTGTTTGCTTCAACAACCTGGTTGATGAAAACACAGATTTCTTGTACCGTCGTTTACATGATGAAGATTTGATGGTCAAGCGTACATGTTTGATGACAATCACTTTCTTGATCTTAGCAGGTCAAGTGAAAGTAAAGGGCCAACTTTCTCAAATGGCTAAATGTCTTGAAGACCCTGATAGAGGTATCAGTGATATGTGTAAGCTATTTTTCACTGAGCTTGCCACCAAAGATAATGCCATTTATAACGGATTTATTGATATATTCAGTGGGTTGTCCAACGACGACGCATTGGATGGCGATGCATTCAAACGTATTATTAAATTCTTGTTGTCATTTGTTGAGAAAGAAAGGCATCAAAAACAGCTCAGCGAAAAACTTGTTCAGAGATTGAGTAAAGCTGAGAATGAAAAGCAATGGAACGATGTTGCTTATGTATTGGGAGCACTTTCGGTGAAAAATGATGGCGTCACCCAACTTTTGGAAGCTGGTTATCAGATGGTTTCTGCAGTATAACTACACCAGTATAATCAACGGCTATGTATAAGATATTATTGTATGTATGTCTCTATGTATAATTAATAATTCAGGAGTTCTTAGGTTTATGATGATCTCCAAACATTTCAGATGGATGCTTGAAAACGTCAGTTGCAGTGCCTAGTTCACAGTCTAAAGGTAGTTGATTTGAGTAAAGTTCTTTGTTTTCGAGATGTTTACCAACGATATCAGCAAGACCTTCGATAAACACCTTAGAACCATTCAGTGATTCTGCTCGTTTGATCTTTTCCTTGTACGACGACTCACCAATCAGTTCTATGTCTAGTTCATGCAAGGTTTCAATGTGGTCGCTAGTGAATGCAATTGGAACAAGAATCAAACCTTCGGCATCCTTCTCCAATTTCTCAACCATTTTCGCAGTCTGAGCACCTAACCAAGGTTTAGGTCCAACCTGCGACTGCCAAACCACTCTGTATGGATTACTGAAATTCAGTTTTTTCATAACGGCATAAGAGGTGGCAGCCACTTCAGCTGGATAGGCGTCACCAGTGTTCACAACATCCATTGGCAACGAGTGAGCAGAGAACAGAATCTTCACCTTGTCTCTGATCTCGCTTGGGAATTCGTTCAATTTGTCCTGGATGTTTGCAGCAAAGGCTTCCACCAACTTTGGATGAGTTGGCCAGCGATCGATCACTGACCATTCGATTTTCCTCTCCGGGTCCAACTGCTGAGTTTGTCTCCAAAGCTCATTGATAGAGCTACCTGACGTTGAATAACTGAATTGAGGGTACTGAGAAAAGGCAACCGCTCTTGTTATACCATCATCTAACAGCTGCTGCAGTGTCTCCTCAGTCAAAGGTTTCGCATAGCGGAAGGCAACATAAGGCTTGTGAGGCGCTGTTTCAGGGTTCGTTCTATCCAGAATCTTACACGCCTCTGAAGCTTGGTATTGTGACCATCTGAGTATTGGCGACCCTCCACCAATCTCCTTGTAATACTCTTCAATCTTTGGTGTCCGTCTTCTAGCAATGAACGTTGCAAGATATTTTTGGAATCTCCCCAGTGGGATCAGATCCGCATCTGCGAAAAGCCTATAGAGGAAATCATGGACTTCAGGAATAGTAGAAGGTCCTCCCATATTCATGAACACAACCGCTGTCGCGTTGTGCTGCCTTTGAAGAACTCTTCGAGTACTGGAGAACAGCCTGCATTGCAAACCGCTGAGCAGAGAACCTCGTCTCATCACCATTCTCTCGACTATCAGATAACAATAAAAATCCAAAACCACAAGCCCTGAATCACACAGTCAAATGGCGTATATATGTCTAGAGGTATCTATAGGTATCTATAGCCAGCTATAATAAGTTCACAACGTTTTTTCCAACTCCAACGATTACGAAACTTATCGGGCCTGGATCCCATGTCCACACATTTTCAGCAATCAATCCAAAAAGCAAACAAAAGGCCGAAGCCCAAAGGCGCAAAAAAAAAAAAAAAGAAAAATTAAAAACCAGGCACAAATTGACAGAAGAAAAAATGCTTACAAATCATGCCAGAAAGGGAAAATGCCGAAATTCCAAGGGAAATGAGATCGGATTGGACGCTGTCTGATTCAGTTCGAACCCAGCCAGCCGGTTTGCCTGTACTCTGTTCTACCCGGCGGCGGCCGCTCTTCTCGGCGCCTCCTCTCGGCCCCACAATAACCCGGAGGACAGACAAACAGACGCAACTACTTTTTTTTGTTTAGTTGCTGCTGCTTCTGATTAGCTAAGCGACTTCAATAAACATTGGGCGTGTCCTTATCATTTGATGAGGTGTACAAACTTACAGGATGCGAATTGAATGCGAGAGTGAACAGAGTGGTACGTTGTCTGGGTGGTTGATTCAAGCCTGGTTCATTGGATAGTGACATGTTCAATCCAATTACTACACTGATTCACGAATGGTCAGAGGCTAGTGGGCTTGATCCTGCTAGTCTATCAATGGCGATCTGCCTATTCATATCCTTTCCCTTCAATGCGGTGCTGAAAAGACTGCCCGATGAGAATATCATGTTGAAGAACGTTTACATTATCAGCGTTTCTGCATTCTATCTGTTTGGTATACTTTCGCTCTTCAGCGGGTTCCGCACGCTTTTCATAAGCTCAATGTTCACTTTTCTGTGCACGAGATACTTGAAATCTGATCTCATGCCATATATCAACTTTGCGTTCGTCATGGGCCACCTTGCTTCGAATCACATATACTACCAGTTCTTCAACGACTACGATCCGACAAAAGTTGACATCACAGGGGCACAGATGGTTCTCACGATGAAATTGACGGCATTCGCATGGTGCGTATACGACGGTAGAAGACCAGATTCTGAACTATCACAGTATCAAAGACAAAGGGCAATCAAACATACACCTGATTTTTTAAGTTTCTTAAGCTACTGCTTTTTCTACCCATCCTTGATGACTGGACCATCTTTTGAGTATGTTGACTACGAAAAATGGCTAAACTCTGAGCTGTTCATAGGGTTGCCTGAGAGCAAAAGACCTGGGAGAGGCACTAGAAAGAGAAGAATACCTAAATCGGGCAGAGTTGCGTTCTACCGTGTTCTGCAAGCAGTTGGTTGGCTATTACTATGGCAAAAAAGCGGTGAATACGTTTCGATGGATTTGCTTTTTGACCCTTCTTTCAAAAAACGGAATTTTTTTGTGAAGGTTTTTTTGCTCTATGCTACAGCTTTCACTTACAGACTCAAGTACTATGCTGCATGGACAATTTCAGAAGCATCTTGTATCGTGGCTGGCTTAGGTTATAATGGGTTTGATAAAGAGACCAAGACGATTCTATGGGACAGAGTGCAAAACGTTGATATCTTCGCCTTTGAAACTTCACAGAATATTCATGGAGGATTGGAAGCATGGAATCAGAACACGAATAAATGGCTAAAGAATTACGTTTATTTACGAGTTGCTAAAAAGGGGAAAAAACCTGGATTTAAAAGTACACTGGCTACGTTTCTCATATCTGCCTTCTGGCACGGCACCAGACCTGGTTACTATCTAAGTTTTGCCCTGGGTGCATTGCTTCAAACCTGTGGAAGAATCTATAGACGTAATTTGAGGCCAATTTTCTTGGAAAGTGATGGGATCACTCCTAAACCAAGCAAGTTTTATTACGATATACTTTGTTGGGTTGTCACACAGGCTACTTTTGGTTATCTAGTGCAACCTTTTGCCATTCTAGATTTCAAAAAATCCCTATATGTCTGGTCAACCGTGTATTACTTCATCAATATCGGTGTTTTATTGACCTTCATTATATTTCAAGGACCTTTCAAAAAGCAAGCTATAGAACTCTGTAAAAAGTATCAACCTCAAGCTGCCACCAATGCAAAAGATGCTAAGTTGTCTGAAATCCTTAAAGCTAAAAAGGAATTCGAATCCTCAGAGCACGTCAACCTTGGAATTCCAAATCCAGATTTTGAAAACACGAAAATTGAAGATATCAAGAAGGAGCTCGATGAGTTCAAAGAAGACGTTAAAAATTGGAAAGAGCATGAAGGTCCAACCACCGAACAAAGGGCTCTGAAAGACGCATTTCAAGAGTTCTCTAAAGACTTGAATACACTGAGAAGAGCTTGATTATAGATTTGATATATATAGTAGCGTATAAATGCATGGAATTATTTCTATAAGTCATCTGGATCGAAGAGATCTAAGTCTTCGATAACGTCATCTTGAATTTCATCATCATGATCCCCGTAAGACCCACCAAAACTGCCTCTCCTTTTGGCTTTCAAGGTTGGGGCAATATGCTCAGCAGCGTTTTGGTCAATGTCAGACTTGTTGTCTTTTTCATTAGTATCAGCCTTTGACTCTTCTTCTCCAATAAGTTTATTCGCATTTAAGGATGCCAGTGCTAAGGTCCCTCTTCTTAAAGAGTCTTCAGCAGGCCAAATAAAATTGTTGGGTCCAATGGAGGTCATATCGAAAGTTGGAGGAGTCGTGGTAAACTTCGCCAGTTTCATAGCATACTGTAATAGCAGGTGCGTTGATAAACTGGTTGAATTCATTTTGGTCTTTTCTTCGTTAACTTGGTTTGAGTTTGGGTATTTTAATAGAATTTTCCTGCATTCGTTCAGCTTCAATAGTAGAGTAACGCAGTTTTCATCTAGTTGGTTGGAATACGACTCTATCGAGTCAATTTCAAGCCCCGATCTTTGATGCGTAATAAGATCTTCTAAAGATTTGTGTAGGTTTGATTCGATTTCCACTAGTTGGGTTGCATATTCTTGTTGAGGATCGTACTTCGAGATTGATGACAGTAACAAAGATAGCGTCTTGTCAAAATCGTCTAAGTTTCTGGATATTGGGAAATTCGCCACTCTTTGCTCTCTTAGTTGATCCATCTAGAATGATTGTTCACAGCTAGTTATGTATTTTGCATTGATAAGTGGTTTCTTATTTTTATTTTTCTTACTAACTCCAACATATGGTCACTTACAAACTACAGCCATCTACATGAAAAATAAATAGCTCTCAAATCTCTCAACCTTGTACAGAAAAACATCCTCTGCAATCATAAGCTCATTCTTAAAAGTAGGAGTAAATATATATATATATATATTTCCTGCTTAGACATGCTCTTCTTTTGAGTTCCCAGGACAAGATTCGAACAAATCCTCTTGATCGTTGTACCTTATCCCGCAGTAATAACAGTAGTTGAACTCCGATCTCAAGAATGTATTCAGCCTATCTATCTTTTCGTCCAGAGACAACTGTTCAAAGATTTCGAGCTCTTCGTCGCCGCCGTCGCCGCCGTCCTCGCCATCCTCGCTGTCACCCTTATTCTCAGCTCCATCCTCCTCACTCGAATTTTTCCTTGCAGCTTTCAGAGTCTTCTGGATATGAATTACATAGCTTCGCCAAAGAACATTGACATCCATAGGGTTTATATTCAAGATATCAGGTACATCACCTTCAAATTGATAACAGTATTTCTGCATTCTGTGCATGGTGCTTAGCTTCTTCTGTTCTATAATCTGCTGATTCATTCTATGCCGGTATTCATCAGTATCTTCAGTGGTTATTCCTTGCTGCTGCGCATATTCGTTGGATCTTTTTTCATTTCGGTGGCCTATTCCTGATTTGTCAAGTTTCAGCAGCGGTTTCAAAGGCTGTAAGAGCGCATTAGCACTCCGGTTGTCCTTACCTAAGGTGTCACCGATTTTGAATCCCATTTTTTCCATTATGGATAGTCCCTTTGATTTTAGCTGAGTGTTTTCCAAAGTTTGCATAACTTGGCTTTTATTGTCACTGCTTATCTCTCCGAATAACGAAGTGTCGATGGATGTTTTCTGTGCTTGTTCGTCGCTGATCTTATCAAAGCTGAAGCCATTGCTGTGCACCGTCCTCAGTTCTTTCGGTTGAAGTCTTTGAGGTGCCGTCTGCTCTGTATCACGTATAACCATTTTCAAGTAGCTCTCTTCGGAATCTTCAGAATGCACACTTTCAGGATTGCCTCCAGGCTCATCGCTAGGTTGATCGCTGGCTGCAACAGATTCATTGCTTGCTAAACTGATGGAAAGTTTTGGGAATTTGGTTCTCTGCCGCGTTACAGTTGACTCGATTTCTCCATCTGAATCGTCGTCAAAGCCAAGAATTTTCCTCTTTGACGTTACACTTTTACCGGTGACCATGCTACTGCAGCTTTTCAGTACCTATGATGAGAAATATTTTTATTGTTCGATTTTATCTACTGCTTGTCGCGGAGGATTTCCCAAAGCGGATGATTTTCGCCGAGCACGAAACTCATAGTTTTCTGCGCAAAGCCCTTCGGGCCGAGGAAGCGGAGCTGGTCGACAACCTCCTCTAGAAGGACGGCCTTCCCAGCGGCGATTCCATCGCCAAGCCCCGGGTGCTGGATGTTGACAACATGGATATGAAAGTGATAGTAGGAAGGGTGGTAATGAACGAAAAGCCGCAGTTGGTCGCTGCGGATGGTGTAGCGTTCACTTACTGCCGCTCTTATGCTGCTGTTGATATCCTCTAGCCAAGGGATATGGTGCGAGGTTAGATCTCTGAGAGAGTGGATGTCGAGACGGTGAACAATTGCGACTAGGTAAAGCGCGCCAACATCAATTCCGTCCCACTTCATGTCAGGCAGCAGGACAAACCCGTCAGAGTCTTCAGGCTGGCCGACCCTTAAAACAACGCTGTCACTTTCAGCTCCCTCGAACAGGATATTGCGAACCCACTGTGTACGTGCTCCGCACTGTCCAGCGATATATGGCTTGACGTACTGAGCATAGACTTCCGGCGATTCTTTCACAAGATGTGTTATCTGCTGAGAATACTTGGAAATGTGAGCGGCAGTTGCTGGGAAGATGAGCTTGACTTTCGCAGCAGGTAGACACTCATCAAGGCTCTGCTTCAGTGTACAAAGCCCCCAGTAATAGACGTCGTTACACGATTGCTCTGAGACGGCCTCAACAGTATCAAGAGCATTGATATTGCTGCTGAAATTAGTCTTCTCCAAAGTGAGCACCGCTGGCTTCGAATCAATTGAGCCTAAGAGGACTACTGTTTTCGTCTGTGAGTCTGTGTTGAGAGTCCTCTCACATTTGAACTTTGAAACGAGTTCATACAGCGGCATTACCACACAGATCGAAAAAGGACCAAGTCAGTAAAAGGAATCCAAAGTCTGGAAACACCGTTTGATAGTGGTGATGTGTTTGTAGACAAGCTTAACCCCCGTTTGGAAATTACGTAGGAATATATATATATATATATATATACATCTATGTATAAATTTTGGGACAAAAACTGGCCGTAACATTAGTATTATTATTATTACTATTATCTTCTAAATAGCATATAAATCAAGACGATGAAAAAGATGGAAATAATGGCGATTGGAGCGTACTGTTTGATCAAGAGATCGATATTGATCTTATGAGCCGCCTTCCTGTATTTTGACGACTCCTGTCTTATCGAGGATGAAACTTCAGACATCCTATCCAAGCTGTCGCCGCGGTATAGTAGATCTTCGATGTTCTTCGACATGACTGCTTTAACATCAGCTAGTTCGTTGTTCAGTTTATCGAGATTGGATTGGGCACGTTGGTCCTGGTACAATTTCTTGGTCTTATTCATAAAGTTGTCGAAGGAAATAAAGGCATACGGTCTCGTTTCAGATTTCATACTTTCTGCGCCATGGCTCTGTTGGAACTCATTTGAAATCTCGTACAGATATGAGAATGCTAGTTTCCGTGGGTACGCCTTCTCCACAATGACGAAATAAATGATCGAGTTTAGGATCAAGTAGTGTATAGAGAAGTTACCGCTTTCAATAGAAGCCCTTGATTCAGACTGCGGCGTGATTTTGGATATGATCAGTTTGACTCGTTTCTTCTGGTCCAACAAAGCTGGGTCGCTGTCATCATCTACCGATCCTGACAAGGGTAATCCTAAAAGCAAAAAGAAGAAAATCAGTCAGTTCATGTAAAAAAAAAAAAAAAGAGAACTAAGATCATATGCATCCGTACCGTCATTTCTGAAAATCAGCGTTGAGTTGATCATTTGTCACTCAGTTCTCCAGAAACGTTTTTTTTGGCTCAAGTGATTTTATCTTGTTTTTATTCCAGTTTGCACTTTTTCTATCGAGAAGGTAAACACTGGCCAAAAAAAAAAAAAAAAAAAAAAAAAAAGGAATCGAATTCCGAGACCTGAAAGTACAAAGTGATTCCGGAAGTCTCACGCCAGAACAGCTCATTCATATCCATACATACAAACATACATACATACATACAAACATATAGCACGCAGTAGCCGAGAGAGAAAGCGTAGAAAACGATGTGGAGCTATGTGCTGTCGCTCTTTCTCGTTTGCTACACGCTAGTGATTGCACGTCTGTGTTTCATACTTCCCGGTTTGCGAACGAACTACAGACGGCCAAGCCAGCCGACCAGAGTGTTTAGCGCGTCGACACTGATGGTCCTTCTAGGTTCTGGCGGCCATACTGGCGAAATGATAAGAATACTAGGGAGTCTGCAAGACCTCTCACAGGTTGGCGTGTTCCAATGGGTCATCAGCTCTGGGGACTCGACGTCGATCCACCAGCTAAGGAAGCTGATGGGTTTACTGGATAGGGCAGCGGCTAAAGATGAGATTCTAACTGTGCCTAGGGCTAGAAAAGTTGGCGAGGGGCTGCTTTCCTCAGCGCGCTCAACGTTGGGAAGCGTTTTTTCTACAGTAGCTATGCTAGCGCGACTAGAGGTATTGCCCGATGTCTTCATCACAAATGGCCCAGCAACAGCTGTACCTCTTGTTCTCATTCTAACGATTTTCAAGTTTTTCGGCCTCAAGCATACGAAAATTGTCTATATCGAGAGCCTCGCTAGGGTCACTGGACTGAGCTTGAGTGGTCACATATGCTACCTCATGAGTGATGCATTCATCGTGCAATGGCAGAAACTCGCTTCTGGTTTGGAACATGCTGAATGCTATGGCATACTCGTCTAAAAACAGACACAGACACACACATACAGGAAAGAGAGAGAGAGAGAGAGAGACCCAACTTTGTAAAGAGCAATGGAAAAATAAGGCAAAGTTGCCCCTACCACTCCGGTTTTGGTGAGAGCGCCCTACCATTTCTCTGTTCGGAAGCCCTCAGAGAGTTACTGCGATAAGAAGAGCAGGAGCGAGAGCGAGAGCTAGGTGGGATGATGAGAGTTAAATTTATACTTATATAAGTAGAGGTCGAGTACTGAAGCGTTATTTCCCTCCTCTATCCTGCTCTTCTTCTTCTTCTTCTTCTTCTGAGACTAGCGTTTGGAAACTGGGAACGCACCAAAAATCGAACTGCTCAACCGATGTCCACCACCGTCACAGAGGCGCCAGTGCTGTCGCTTCAGAGAGAGCAATTGACAATCTCTGCTGAGAATACTGCTGGAAAGAGCGAAAAGGAACAGAGCAACGAGCCCAAGGACCTGACTGCTGTGCTGGGGAAACAAGGCGTCCACAACATCGTTTTCGGCGATGCGCCCTTCGCGCACTTGATCCCTGAATTCAGCGACCTGTACGCTAAGCGCTCGTGGATGTTGCAGCACATGGCGGCAGCCTTCCGTGTTTTTGGCCGCAAGGGCTACGGGCTAGGAGGTGCTGGCCATATATCCTTGCGGGACCCTGTGGACCCAGACACCTTTTGGATCAACCCGCTTGGGCGCCACTTCAGTCTGATGCGCGCTTCAGATCTTGTTCACGTTGACAGCAACGGGAACCACATTGGCGGCAACCACGCTGCGATTAACCATGCTGGCTTCAAAATCCACTGTGAGCTTCACAAGGCACGCCCAGACGTCCATGCTGCTTGTCACACGCACTCGCCACAGGGGAAGGCGTATTCTTGCTTTGGCAAGGAGCTGGAGATGCTCAATCAAGATGCATGTGCTTTCTACAAGGCACACTCCGTCTATACAGAGTTTGGAGGGATCGTTCTAGAAGCGGAGGAGGGGAAGAGACTCGCCAAGGCGCTTGGAAAGGGCAAAGCAGTTATCCTTCAAAACCACGGTCTACTAACAACGGGTTCGACTGTAGACGAGGCTGCATTTTTATTTATCTTAATGGAGGAGGCATGCAGAGCACAGCTGCTCGCAGATTCGGTACAGGGCTTCTCGAAAAAACTGGTTGGCGATGAAGAGGCAGCCTACACGTACCACATGACCTCTGACCCAGAATCGCTATATGCTGAGTTCCAGACTGAGTACGAGTACGAGTACGAGATGACAAATGGCGCGTTCCTGAAATAGTTGAATGTTTTTGTGTAAACACGTACGGCTTTATGTGCAACACACAACACAAGCCAAAGCAAATAAAGGGAAAGATCAAAAAAGAAAAAATAAATCAAAAAACACGAGAGTAGCGACAGCACCGCTCACGGTGATATACGTACAGTCTCTGTAATAGAACGTAGGAAGCTTTGCAATACTAGACCTTAGATATACAATGCGCGATGTGTTCCATCTCCCAGCCTCCAAATTTTTTAACTTAACTTCTTCGATCCCAAACTTGAGCATGCTAACAGGGTTCCCACCATGGGAAACACTAATAAACACAGATATTCCACTTTTCCAATTACCACGAGAAATCATCATTAGAATAATATTTTTCATCTACAGAACAAACTCAGAGATTTGGCCATTCATAATAACTTGCCGGAAAATGTACAGTAACTTTATTCAGTTGGTTTACCTGACAAAAGTTATAGAGCTAAGAGAGTACAAATCTATGACGCTCGAGATACACGACAATGTCAACAAAGCCAGAGTGCAGAGTGTTCTCGTCGATAACAGATTCACAATACCACCGCACATCATTGTACTAAAGTTGAACTCTCAAATAAAATATAGAAACTTTCCAATTCCCTCGAGTTTTTTCGAGAAGTTGAAAACCTCATTGCCAATAATGCAAAATTTGATCATTTTACAAATTGATGCAAACAATCCGTTCATGTTGTTCGAAATCTTGAAGTTTCTTCCTCCAAATTTGAAGTCGTTAACAATCGGCTTGAATTTCAGTAAAAAAATGCTCAAACATTTTGACGATTCTACCCTTGATTCAATTCTGAACAACAGCAAAGGTGAATTTATAAGCTCGCTTTCCAATTTGGAGTATTTCAGCTTGGGATCTTTGCAAATTGAATTGATATCAAAACACTTTCATCCAGAATTGGGTAAATATGACTATCTAACTCACCAAGAGATTAATACCCAAAAGTTGTTTAATCACTTGATTTATGGAAAATTGAACAGTCACCGCCAGAGTTATCTCGAGAAAAAATATAAGATTGGTCAAATTCTATTCAATTTCTTGGAGTTGAACGGAGAAAACTTGCTCAAGTTAGAGTTCTCAAGATTTGATCTCAGTTTGATATTCAGTGATCTATCCCACAGGCCTTTCACCTTCCCGAAACTTCGCGTGCTATATTTCGATAACACTTCAAGAATCCATATGCAAAACTGGCTATCAGATTTCCAAATAGTCAACAAAGAAAACACATCCCAGGATAAAGACTTCGGTTGCCCACTTTTAGTCCTCTATGATCAATTAAGCCAGTTGCTTTATTACAAGCAAACAAACCTTTTCCTAGACTCTGATGCGAATGTCCACCGCGAATTGCTGATTTGGAGTAAAAGCGAGCATGTTAAACATAAATACAGTAGCATCAAAAGGCAACGTAATTTGATCTTTTAACCCACAAATTCAAGTATTTCCTTTTTCAATTACTTGCTCTTTTTCTGTTTTCTCATTTCTTGTAGCTCATACATGTTGAAACCAACTTGGTCAGTTTTCACTGTTCCGAAATCTTCAACTTCATCAAAAATTTTTCTCTTTTTCGGTTTGTTCAAAATTGTGTTTATGATCCCATTATTAGATATTTTGGGATCAAAATTGATGTAATTGGTGCCACTCTGTAATCCGATACTGAGCTGGTTGATCTCAACGTTCCAATCAAAACATTCAACTTCATTATCAAAGTCCAAACTTTTAACTGTAAATAGATCCGACGGATCGATAACCTCAAGCTTCGACTTCTCGAAATTCGTCAGTATGAAATTGTTATCAGCCCATAGTAAATTTTTACTCGTACTATGTATATCCCTTTTTTCCAACAATGGAGTATTTGCATTCCTTATGTCATAGATCTGCAAACGAGACCTTGTTTTCAGCAAAAGTTGGTTATCATTCTTATTGCTTTTAGTAAAATTTAGTAAGTCAGAGCCATCAATCTCTATCTCGTTAATGGGCCTAACAAACCCTTCCTTCGGGTCCCAAATCGAGAGTCTGTTCTGTTGATTAAGAGCAATATTCCCGCAGACATTCTCAACGCCAACAAGGGGCTGTTTAATACCATTCTTTTTCACAGCAAAGACATTTGTTTGCTTCTGTCGCTCCAAATCCCACGCTCTTACTGTTGAATCTTTTGAGCACGTCCATAGTTGATTTGTAGTGGTAAAAGAGGCGCCCGTAACAGCGCCAACATGGCCTCGAGTCTGATTGACATCGTGCATCAAAATATCTCCTTGAGGTGATAGAAATCCACTGTCAGCACTTGTAAGCTCACCCGATGACAGTATCTGGAAGCGTGGATAGTCTTGAAACAACAGGAGCAATGAATCTGTTTGTGGGTTGAGCAATAGGCGCTCAATAGGACGATCAAACTTCAAAGAATGAGTGCTAGAGTCAGAAAGAAGTGTCTCTTGTGAAAAGATGTACTGAGAGAGCATGGTGCCACGTGAACTAAACAGTTTGTCACCCTTCGAGCTGAACTTCGTTGCAGAGACACATAAATCCCCACCAGGAACCTTTATTCTGTGTGTCAGCGGTACCTCAAGTGCCTCAGTGTCAGTGTCGGTATCAGCCTCAGACTCAGACTCAGTGTCACTCAGGCTTCTTCCGCTACCATTGATACTGTCATTCCTTATTATAAATCGTTGGAAGACATCTTCATCTTTAGCCGGCCTACTGCTCGTCTTGTTAGCACCAAAGCTGGTTGGAAGTGTCATTCTTCTTTTTGCTCGTCAAACAATGTTTCTTGATTCATTCGATTTTCCCAATTCTTTAAAAACCTTACTGTTTTAATAGCAAAGCTCCACAATGCTATAAAAACTTCAGAAAGATTAGCCAAAACGCTACTAAGAAAGACAAGGACGCGAAATGTCTTTCAGGCCTAAAGAAAAGGCTAGAGAGGGACGTGAGAACCAGATTTACTCTCCAACAACAGGCGCACGACTAGTTGCTGGTTGCGTTGTTCTAAACAAGCAGAAGGATCGTGTGCTCATGATCCAGTCCTCGAAACATAAGGACAAATGGGTACTTCCCAAGGGGGGCATTGAGAGCGACGAAAGAAACGATTACAGTCTCTGCGCTGAGCGAGAAACGTGGGAAGAGGCTGGGGTCATAGGCATTATCACCAGATCCCTCGGTACTATAGACGACAAGAGACCTCCGAAGGACTGGAATACCAATAAAGAGGAGTACGAGAAGCAAGAGATCATGGATCATCCTCCACGAACTGAATTTCACTTCTTCGAAATGGTAATTACAGAATCCCATGATGATTTCCCAGAGTCCAAAAAAAGAAGCAGGAAATGGGCAACGTTTACGGAATGCATGAAGGAACTCCATTTATCTAAAAGACCAGAGCTGGCTGAAGCTGTGGAAAGATCAGATATAAAAAGAGAATGATTTTGAGCAATACTGATGAGTAACGTCTCATCTTTGACCACCGCCGCCACCAAGGAAACCACTCATCAAATCTTGCAAAAAATTGGCTTGTCTTGGTGCTTGGATACCGAAAAAAATCTCTCCGATCAAACTTAATCCATCATTGTATTTAATCTCTTCTATATCTCTTGAATAATGATTCACCAATCTCTTGAAGAACTCGGTGTTTTTGTATTGGATCGTTATCAGCAACAACTGAAGAAATGTTATCAACCTGAAGTCTTCCTCCGGTCTGAATATCAGGAAGCTTTTTTTGAACTCTTCAATAGTATCGTATTCACAATCAAGAGCCAACTTTTGTAGAAAAAAATCTAATCCTTTCAATGCAAATTCGAAATTCTCTAGAAAGAGATAGTTAAAAACAACTCTAATTACATATTGCCCCGCTGCTGAGTTACCATTTGGATCTTCTTGGAACCAACCCCATATCAATCCAATATAATTATCGAACCCTCTGACTGAACCTCCACTCAATAACAAATGGCGCTCAGCATCATAACTGGTTTCGTTATTCTCAAGGTATTTGAGTCCTAATGCTAAATGCAAATCACTGTCACCGAACTTGTTGTCCCCATTTACGATAGACCAATTGATAACTTCGATAGAGATTTTTTTTATCCCAGGATCTTTAGCATCCAGTAGAGAGATCAGCTTGACTATTCGAGACTTTGACTCCTCGCTGACCGCCTCTTGCGACTCTTGATAAACCTCTAGTAAATAACCAAATAGATCCTGCCCCGTGGTAGGTTGTGAGGACTCCAACAATTGCTTCGCACCGTTGAATAACAGCTCAATAGCCTCTCCATATTTCTTAACACGTATTTTTCTATTCACTAAACTTCTTAACGTCTGGTGAGCCTCGTAGAGATCACCCTCTTCGAGCTTCTCTTTGAACCTGTCCAAAGTCTTCTTAAGCTTATTATCCATATTACTAAACTATCCTGCTCAGAAGTGCCACCTCTTTCGACACTTCTGCTCGATCTGACCTCCAACTTCAATTCTGAAGTTGAGAATAACATAGCAAAAAATGGACGAGTAAGCGATTACATAATACTATGTTTACGTCATCAAATATTACAAGATTGTCCATACTTGAGCATTGAAGTTGTACTTAAGCTTACTACCCAGTGCAAAACATTGTTCAGTGCCAAGGCCCCTTAGCATACATTCCTGGAGGTGATCATGTCAGAATCCGTCCAGGTCATTGACGAGGCACAGGAGTTTAAGAAAGATGCAATTTCTCAGTATTTATCTAACGCTGGCAAAGATAAACTAGGAGTCGACTATAACATCATTTCAGTCTTTGGCTCACAGTCATCGGGTAAATCAACTCTGTTGAACAAGTTATTCCACACTCAGTTTGATGTTATGAACGAAATAAAGAGACAGCAAACGACTAAGGGTATCTGGTTGAGTTATGCGCCGCAAATAGAGTCAAGCAGTGGCCCAGCTCAACCTGAGAATACCATTTTTATTATGGATGTTGAAGGATCTGACGGTCGTGAAAGAGGCGAAGATCAGGATTTTGAACGTAAAGCGGCATTGTTTGCATTATCCACCTCACAGATCTTGATTGTCAATATTTGGGAACATCAGATTGGATTGTATCAAGGTGCCAATATGGGGCTGCTGAAAACTGTCTTCGAGGTCAACCTTTCCTTGTTTGGTAACAAGAATCATAAAGTTCTGCTCTTGTTTGTTATAAGAGACCATATCGGCACCACTCCGATTGAGAATCTATCAAAAACTATAATTGATGACTTATCAAAGATGTGGGATACGCTGAATAAGCCTAAAACAGTCGACCCTAATATAAACTTACTAGATCTTTTCGATCTGAAGTTCATTACACTGAGTCATAAAATTTTACAACCTGAGAAATTCGACCAAGACGTTGCAGCATTGGGAGATCGCTTGGTTGAAAAGGGGAATAAAGAGTATTTGTTCAAACAAGAGTATAAGCAAAATTTACCGATTGATGGCTGGACTTTATATGCAGAGAACTGCTGGCATCAAATTCAGTCCAATAAAGATTTAGATCTACCTACCCAACAAATTCTGGTCTCCAGATTCCGCTGCGAAGAGATTTCTAAGAACTCTATTGCGATTTTCCAGACACGCTACCTTGAAATATTCAACAAGGATTTTGAATTCAATGCAGACGTTGATATAGCTAAACACTTTTCAGAATTACGTGATGTTGCCTTGAATGATTATGATGGTTCTGCTTCGCACTACAACAAATCAGTTTACGAGTCGAAACGAGAATCTTTGTTATTGAATGTCTACACAAAATTGATTAATACGTATAACGAATACGTCAAATTTCTGAAAGATTTCTATTTAACTAAATTTGTTTCCCAGTTTGAGGATAAATCGAACAGAAAGCTGTCATTTTTAGAAAAAACGAGTCAATTTGGTGATACCGTACTGGAAAGTTTCACTTGTAAGATTGAAGCAGTTGCTTCGATCGATAAAGAAATTTTCAACTCTGATAGGGACATTCATGAATTCCAATCTAGCTTGACAAAAGAAACAGAAATCCTGAGAAAGAAAGAAGTTGAGGGCCTTATTATTAAAGCCAAGAAAAAATTTGGTAGTTCCATCAAATCAATCATTAACCAAGCGATCAATAACGAACCGGATGAAAAATTATGGGATAACATTTTGAATAGCTTTAATGAACTACTCGCTGGATTTTTGGCAAAATACAAAACAGAGGAGAATCTTTATGATTTTCATTTAGGCTCAACTGAAGATGAAACAAAGGAAATTACCACTAGAATTCAAAAAATTGCATGGCTAGAGTTTGACCATTTTATCCATGAGGTATTCAGTGAGGAGAATGCTGTCCAAATTTTGAGACGTAAATTCGAAGACTTTTTCACTTACGATGAAAATTCGATCCCAAGAAACTGGAAGACCGAAGTTGAAATCAACAATGTTTATCGCGATTCTATTCAAAAGACTTTGAAACTTTTACCATTGTTTTCCACTGCCATATTGTCCAATAATACTGAGATTCTTCCGGATATCCCAATTCACGAAACTACGGAATGGAGTGATGACGATGATGAAGCTGAAAAACTACCACACAGATTCGCCCATATCTTGAATGCCTCGCAACAGCTTAAAGTGAAAAAACTATTTTTGAAACACGCAGAAATATCTTATAAAGACGCGACGAGATCAGTTATCTCTAATAATACTAGCATTCCTCCCTTCATATACGTCATCCTTGTGATTTTGGGTTGGAATGAATTTATGGCTGTTCTACGCAATCCATTATTGTTGATATTAGTGATCTTGTTTGGAACGGGCCTGTTCTTCGTCCATCAGCTGAACTTATGGGGTCCTGCATTTACAACATTGAACTTACTAACTGGTCAAGTTAGAGGAACTTTAATTCAGCTTCTGGATGACGGCAATAGGGCTGGACATGATGTACCTGTTGCAAACCCTCTTGTTGAAGCTGACGGATTGGAGGATCCAACTTCTGAAAAGAAGCAAAATTGAAGAAACGGAGTGCCTAAATATATAATGTTGCTTACATGACACTGATATAGATTAGCTCTGAATATGAACATACATCTTTCAATCTCTTCCTTTGGTGTTACCACTCATGAATGTATTTTGTGTCTTACATTACGTAATACAGGATTCAGGAATATCTGAACCAGCCATCTTCAAACTGTAGCAAGCCAGCCATCAAGTATTTGATCTGGCCTTGAAGAATTATGAGGACTTTCCTCAGCAGTGCTGGTTGCCAATATATTAACAGCGCTTAGAGGGCTGAACCATACGACGAAATGAATTTACCAACGAAATGGAACAATCTCCCACTACAGAGTTGTGATAAGAATTACTTAGTCGGATTTGATTACTCCAAAGATTCCTTCCATTACAGCGTTTACATAACAGATCTTTCCAAAGTGTGGATATGTGATGTTGACGAACAGAAACTTCGTCTAAAAATCACAGCAAATGGCATTGAAAACGATTTCCTTGGAAAGGTTTATATTTCTGTGGTTGATTCATTTGAAAGAAACTTCAGTTCTCCGATTCCTGATGAAGTCATCAAAATCGAACTTAAGGAACTCAAAAAGGATAATGGAACGCCGCTGGAGCTACAACTAAACCTTGAAAGGGTCCATGAGAGAAATCATACAGAGTTTGCATGGAGCTTTGAACTTAACATTTTACCCGACTCGTCTGCTATCAGCATCTTGAAGAACTTAATCTTCCATTTATCTACCATCATATCATCTTTTAATTTGTTCAAAGATGATTTATGCAAAGTAATCGAGTGGAAAGACATGACAATCAGGTTCATGTATGAGAATATGAAAAGTTTAAGTGGTGGAGAACAAATTCTATCAAAATGGGCCCCAGAAAATTCTTTCAATTTTAAGAATTTAAGCGAGTTTGATATTTCTGGGTTTGAAAAGTCTTGGAAGGATAAGAGGTTGGCAACATTACAGAATAGATACATTTGGGACATATTAAATACAAATACAATGGATGACACATGGTCCTTTGGGACTGGTTTTGAGCTGAACAGATATTCTAAGGCCACAGAGTCTAAACTGGAAAGAAAACGAGTCAAATATGATACCAACAATTCCGACAACAATGATGATTTTGTGGATGAAGAAAACGAATACGAAAGCAAGAAGAGAAAAGTTGAAGTTGAGCACCTGTCTCAAGAGTTGGATAATTACGATATAAAGCCAAAAAATAATGATACCAATGAAGATAAAAACCCTGCATTAAAAACCTCCACGAAAACTTTTACTGATAACTCCACTGATCTCAATGCCAAACCTGACGATTCAATGGTTCCTGAAAACCACAACAATCTGGCAACTAGTCAAAAGGTAAAGAATGCTTCAGGGACACAGATGAAGTCAAAGAGAAGATTTGGGACTAGCAGAAAAAGAAGAGTGGGGTTGACATCTTCAGCACCAATCAAAGCGCCTAGAAGATTTTGATTTTGATTCTATGGGTGAGCTATTAGTATGTTACGGCTACATCCTATCGTCCAGGACTGTGCAGGTATTGAGCTGCAACCCCTTTCCATCTTTCTATTAGCTTACTCAATGCAAAGTTCTGTTGCCTGCTTCTTTTCATGTATAAGGCCTTCAAGACATGTGTCCAGTATTCTACAAATTCGACAAATTCACGTGCACTTTCAGGAAATCGCACGCAACTCACTGTCTTGGGCCCTTTAGTATTGAATGGTTTGAATCCTTGACCGGAGAAATATTCAGTGAAGACGCTCACCCAGTATCTGATCATCACATTTGAACAGTCCTCTAAAGTCAAAGAGGAAGAAGGATCATACCCGATCAATTCGACATCATCCTCATACTCCATTACCATACATTTGTCTACTGCCTCTAAGGTAACTTTGGTTATCTCGTTATAAACCGTTCTTGTGTGGTTTTCAAAATCATTCGCAATATCTGTGCGTATCAGATTGTCGTCTATCTGCATTAAATCATTTTTATCATAACCACTAGAAGTGACATTATCAAGTTCTAGAGGAGCCTGATTTTTAGCAATTATGCTTGCCCCAGCGATATCTTTTGTACTTTGAAGTTCACGACTAGTTTTCTCTGCGATCAATTGAGCACTCATTCCCTTCCTATATGAGACTGTTAAAATCTCGTTCGCCAGTGCTTTCAAACATAAATTCTTATCATTTGATAAGAGTATGATCAGTGACTCTGGATAAGTCTCTTTGAAATATATACAACAATCCAGAATCGCATCATCTTTTGTAGCATTTCGGTCGATTACCTCTTTATACTTTTGACCCCTCAGCGCAGTACTTGATTCAGCTAAATTCTTATATATCCATTCGTTAGCCCATCTAGCCAAATAACCAATCGTGGTGTTGTCTATAAGTTCTTCAACTTCAGCTTTTTTGGTTGAGTTTTTCAAGCCATCTAACTCCTTCATTACTGTAATCGGTATAATGATCTGATGGTGAAATTTGAGGGAGAGCTTTGACAATTGATCAAGTATGCGTAAATGTGAGATGATGAAATTTGTATCGACAACTAAGAAGGATCGTCTTTGCGTTTTAAGTTCCTTATGTGAGTCATCCATGGACGATATTCCGCCTATAGTGGTTAAAAGTGATAATGGATCGTGTTGTCTTCTTTCCAAAACATAATCTGTTATCAATTGAACTTCGTCATCATCATCTAAATCATACATCGGGATATCTCCATCATTGTCTAACCTTTTGGAGCTTTCATTACTGAGGTTATTGTCTATAATCTGACCAACTTTTGTCTCAATCTTTATTGCACCAACTGGTCTAGCCTCTAGTGGAGTACCAACTGTTAAAATCTTTTTTCTGTCGTCAGAGCTCAAACCCTTGGAAGAGTATATAGACGGGAGCTCTGACATCCTTGGAAGGAATAAAACGATTGGTCTTGATGTAACTATTGTAAAACTGTAGAGTATCCTCAACGCTGTTTAGATATATTTCGAATTTGTATTACTGTATTCGGAGCTTTTCCCAATTAGGAAATCTGTATCGATTCTACATTTGATAACTGCACTAAAATAACGTTTTTATCGTTGAATGAGTACTTCCAAGAGCTCGTCACAATCACAAATCTCTTCGTAGATTCTCAAAGACAAATTCTCTCTCTCTGCTTTCAATCTGTTCTTCTGTGACACAAGCCGATCAATTTTCTAATCTTTTCTCAAGCATTATCCTATGGCCCTGTTCTGGGACGAAGTTGACACATCTAGCAACAGGAGCTTCAATTATGCGATATTCTTCGGGCTTCTAATACAAATTATTGTTATCTGTAATCACCATTTGTATCATTATCAACACTGAAAGTTCGATTCATAATTTGGCCTGACAAATAGCCAATTCAGCCCTCCAGAGAATATGTGTCACTTTTGTTAGTGATCACCACTAAGGCCACATCAATTTTTTAAGTGCGAGTATCGAAACATGGTTTTTGGTGAGCCACACTTTGGTACATCCAGCAATTACTGGTGTCAGGATGATGTGGTAAACTTATCATCCGAACATTTTGTGACTGCTGTTACGGTTGGGTCAATTGACTAACTATTGCCAGATAACTGAGCGTACTACAGGTTGCTTCGATTTAATAGTGCTGGAAATTATGAGCTAACTGAATAATTGTACATTTAATCTCTTATCTTCGCCCTAAGTTTCCCATTAATGTAGTTTCTTTTGTGCGATTTCAAGTAAACAGCAAAACAATTAACGTAAACGTCTAGCTTCACGTTCAGATTCCATCAGAGACAAGATGTCATTTTCACGGACAGGGCCCTAGAAAGTGATTGTTAGTCGATTACTGTGCGAAGATAATCACCGTATATAGTCTAAAGCACTTACTTTAACGTTTCTGACAATGGTTCTTGAGGAATCGTCGATGAATTCAACTCTGACTTGGGTAACACCACCACGGGAACCGGTACGACCAAGAACTTTTTTAACTCTAGCAAGGGTGACAGGGGTTTTGGTATCCTATAGGCTTTGTTAGTCGGCGATCATCTAATCATCAAAGATCAAAAAATGGATCTGTGTTAAGAAAAGTGTCTAGTTAATGAGGGGCAAATTCCAAAAAGGAACATAGATGAGGTAGCGATACATAAGTGTAGTGTCATACTATTGAACCTTCTCTCTTGGGTTAAGTATTTCATTTTTGAAGACTTATAACACAACGAGTTCGCCTCATATCTTGATGAAGAAAACCAGTTCCAACCAGTTCCAACCAGTCCGAAAACACACAAACAACCGTTTCATTCCACAAACCATTGTTTGATGATATTTCATGAAGCTCAACATACCATCTTCTTTGATTTGTTGAATAACTTTAATGTATTTGAGGATAGCGAAAGTGGTTGAAATGAAAAACTTCAAAAAAAATTTCAACAAAGTTTGGCAGTATTGAGTGTTGCCCACAACCAATATTTGAAGAAAAGAGACAGAAATGAAATACAGAAATATTTACAAAGGCAATTCGCGAAGCAATAAGAAAAAATTACGTTCAACGAACAGCGCACAAAATCATGATAGCATTAGAAATTAAGATAAAACTGAGCATTTCCTTACTTGGAGCTCTTTATTTCGTCCCGCTTCTTCCTCATGAATTCCACAATTTGATCTTCTGGGAGATTGAGCATAGATTTTACCTCGGCTATAAATAAGCACATCTCATTGACATCATTTTGGAAACTTTCTTGTAGATCTCTGAATAACTTGTCATACTTAACTGTTAAGTCATTGATCAACTTTTTATTGATTTCCTCATTGACGATACTGATTTTTTTGATTAACTGATCCGAGAAACTGGATATGGAATCATAGATCACCTTTTGAAGATTGTTCGTATAGTTCTCACACAACGTATCACTAATGGTTGTATTTGAGTTCAACGTTTTGCTCACATCTAGCAGTGTAATATTTTTCAGCGTTATGTTTTCTTTAGAATTGTTTTCTTTAGAGCTTGGCGCTTTGACGGGTTCATTGTCTGATGAAATCTTTGATCCAGGAAGTGTGGTTGTTTCCATGAGCGCAACTTTGGGTTCTTTAGCAATATTATTGGTAGACTTCGACACAGGCTTAGGACTGCATATAGGAATTGGTACTTCTGAAGCTCCAGTGTTCTCAGGAATGACTGGATTGGTTGCTTCTTTTAAAGAGTGTTGTGTAGAAGGCACTGTCTCATCGTTAGTCTCGGAGGTGCGCTTAAATATTTGCGACAACGTATCAACCTTCTTATTTCTTGATGCTCTAGTGTATCCTTTTTTAACAACTGAATCCGCTAATTTCTGAGTGGTTTTGACTGATGATTCAGGATCTGGTATTGCTTTGATTTGTATCTTCTTTGATCTCAACTTCGTGTCAAATGTGGTTTCTGATATAAGCACATCTTTAAGAGAATCCAGTTTGGTTTTTTTTGATTGCCTAGTCTCCACGTGAGCTCCTCGCTTCTTCGTGAGGGGATTATCTGAAAGCTTTTCCTTGTTTTTCAGTACTCTGGACGATGCTCTTCTATGTGCAACCGCAGCTGGAGAGCTTAAAGAGAGCGAGTTTTCATTCAAATTCTCAACTGAAAGGCTCTCGTTTGGATGAATGGCAGGAGTCGCATTGATTTTACTAACTTTTTCGTTGGAGTTCAGTTTTTCGAGCATCCGCAACATATTATTTTTAACGCCTTTTTTAGAGTATGTAATCTTAGAAGCAGGCTTGGATAAAACTAGAAGCTCTGAAGGCAGCTTAGAGCGTTTTGTGACGGTATCTGCATCAAGTTCATCATCCTTTTCGAAATCCCAAACATCAGAATTCAGTACTGGCGAAGTTTCAGGAACCTGAACTCCATCCTGTTCCTCTTTTGAGGCGTTCGTATTTACAGGATCTGGCTTTTGGAAAGACTTTATATCCTGGCTCGAGTTTTCGATCTCAATTTGTGACTTAACATCCTGACGCTGATCGTTCCACGGTGGATCAAGTTCTAATGATTCTGTTCTCATAACTTTTCCATTGGGAAAAGTTGCAATAATATCAGATACCGACCTTTTCTTTTTTAGAGAAAGACTTGTATCTTTAGTGGTATTATTCGTTATAGGTGAACCAAATAATGCTTCAGATTCTTCAAACTCGTCAGTTTCATGTTGTTCTCGGGCAATTTGTGAATGTATAATGTCATCTGAATATAGTAGTTCCTCCTCACTATAGCCATCACCCTTCAACGCAATATAGTTCTGGACTACACTGATTTTCTCGTTTTTGAAAAATCGGTCAGTTCTCTCTTTTAGGCTTTTTAAAAATGACTGAGCTTCCATATCAGAACCAAACTCAATTTTGACAGTGCTAGGTGACGGAATGGTAAAATCAATAAAAGTGGTTTTTGAAGTATTAGTAGCGACAAATTGAACACTTGACTTAATTCTTTCTGGGGATGTAATTTCCATATAATTGAACTCAATTGGTGCTGCAAAATCATTGTGGTCCAGTACAACAAGTAGATAATTATCTAATAGTTGACAGCTACTACTTCCAGAGGTCAGAAGTTCAGTTATTTTGAAGAATCGAAAATTGTATAGATTGTCTGATGAGGAATAGAATGGCTTCAAAAATTCTTGACAATTAGCATCGTTTGCATAACAGCCGAATGGAAAATTTTGAAGATGCTTTTCGATCAATGACTTATCGCCGAGTTGAGCAATTAGCTCCACCATGTAACACGAGTTCGTGTAGCATTTTCCCATGCACATTTTGTGATATAGCTTCTCAGTTTCATATGAAAGAAGATCGATGATTCGAGACTTTGTTCTAGGATAATCTTGAATTAAAATACACAACAAGCAACAATTCTGGGAGATCACTAGTTAGTCGCTGAAACTTAATATATCCGCAGTGAAGTATGGCAAACCTTCCATGTATCATTTGTGGTAGAAATTATATCATTAACAAGACTGTCAACAATATCCAGAGTTTCTATCTTCGTCCCATAATCTAAAACATTCTTATGATTTGAAGTTAGTTGCCATATTACTAGGTAATAGTCACAAGGCACGTACCATGATTGCAAACCAATACGAATCGTCGTCTTTTTCAAAGCGTTTACCAAACTTGAGCACAATCTCAAATACTTTCTCGTTTATTCTATTAGGCAAGGAGCTCGTGAGCTTCATGAATAGCATCCTAAGTTCTTGATCCATGTAACTATTGGGGTTCTCAATGAACTGCACAACCATTTCGTATTCATTTTTATTGATTCTATTGCGCTAGGTATTAGTTAACCGCCATGCCAGCTTCTGTCTCAGTAGGTATCATTTACCGCTTGCCAAATTCTTTCTTCAGATTTCCTGTGACATTTAGGTCGCATATAGTTGTGAAAATTTGCTTCACCTTTGCCAACATAATATCGCTGCTCTTTTCTTACGTGTTTTCTCTTATTAAACAAAGCGCAGTCCTTTTGACATTATGGATTTTGATGATATATTCAATCTGTCATTTACCACGTTCAAATAACCATATTTCAAAAAAATTAACAAAAAAAGTAAGCACCACTTGGGCAAGAGCATCGGTTCAACTGAGAAGAATTGAAAGATGTCATCTGCTACTGAAGATCTGGTTGTGAAATTCAAATCCCTAGGTCTTGAAGACCAAAAGGTTAAAGAGATTTTGAAAAACAAGAAGGTGCTTTCCTCTTTCGAGTCTATTTTATCCGAAGCCGAATCCTCATCGTCACCACTGAAATCGCCTCTGGATAAAACTGAAAGACTGCTATTACATCAATTGGCCATCTTGAGTAAGGGTGAAAATATTCCTAAGCGTAGCCTCATCACTGATGCGATTTTGAGATCAGATTTAAAAACAGCAGCCCAGGTTGATGCTGCCTTTAGATACGTTAAGGAAAATGCAGAAAACTCAACAGTAGAAGGGTTAAATGAGTCATCGGGTGTTGGTGTTGTTGTCACGGAAGATCAGACTAGATCAAAGATCATGGAATATATCCAAGATCACAAGGAAGAGATTGAGACAAAAAGATATCAAATGATCCCCAAGATCATGGCTGATGTTAGAAATATAGCAGACCTCAAATGGGCTAATCCAAGCTTATTTAAGCCAATAATCGACGGTGAGATCTTGAAACTGATCGGTCCAAAAGATGAACGTGATATAATCAAGAAGGAAAAGAAGCTAAAAAGCAAAACAGAGAACAAGAATATCACCAGTTTCAAAGCGGAACCTGAAAATGCTAGATCCATGTTCACAGAAGGGTTTTTAGGTGATTTACATAAAGTTGGTGAAAATCCTCAAGCTTATCCTGAATTGATGAAGGAACACTTAAAGGCTACAGGTGGTAAAGTTAGAACTAGGTTTCCTCCTGAACCAAATGGTTATCTACACATTGGGCATTCTAAAGCTATTTTAGTAAATTTTGGCTATGCAAAACACTATGATGGCGTCTGTTATTTGAGATATGATGACACAAATCCAGAAGCTGAGGAGGACGTCTATTTCAGGAGTATTTTGAGTATGGTCAAGTGGCTGGGTTTCAAGCCCTGGAAAATTACCTATTCGTCAGATTATTTCGACCAGCTGTATGAACTTGCAGAGGAGCTTATTAAGCGTGATAAGGCCTATGTCTGTCATGATAGTGCTCTGGATATCAAAAGAAGTAGAGGTATTAGAGAAGATGGTACTCCTGGAGGGGAAAGAATACCTTCAAAAGATCGTAATAGACCAATTGCGGAAAGCTTAGCTGAATTCAGGAAGATGAGGGATGGATTTTATAACCCAGGAGAGGCTACATTAAGAATGAAACAAGACCTCAATTCACCAAACCCACAAATGTGGGACTTAATTGCTTATAGAGTCTTAAACGCATCCCATCCTAGAACTGGTGATAAATGGAAGATTTATCCAACATATGACTTCACACACTGTTTGGTTGATTCGTTCGAGAACATTTCTCACAGTTTGTGCACCACTGAATTTTATCTGTCGAGGGAAAGTTATGAATGGCTGTGTGATGCATTACATGTTTATAGACCCGCCCAAAGGGAGTATGGTAGATTGAACATTACGGGAACTGTGCTATCAAAGAGAAAGATTGCTAAACTAGTTAATGAGAAGTTTGTTCGTGGCTGGGATGACCCAAGGTTATTCACTCTAGAAGCTATCAAGCGTCGTGGTGTTCCTCCAGGTGCTATTTTGAATTTCATCAATACTTTGGGTGTTACCACTAGCACCACTAATATTCAAGTTGCTAGATTTGAAAGTGCTGTTCGGAAATACTTGGAGGATACCGTTCCAAGATTGATGTTAATCCTTGATCCTGTTGAGGTAGTTATTGACAATTTGGATGATGCATATGAGGAAGTTGTTGAAATTCCTTATAAACCAGGGAACGACAAATTTGGATCTAGAAAGGTAACATTTGTTAAGCATATCTTTATTGACAGATCTGATTTTTCAGAGGATTCAAAAGATAAAGAATTCTTTAGATTGACTCCAGAGCAGCCTGTAGGTTTGTTGAAAGTTCCATTCAATATCAGTTTCAAAAGTGTTGAGAAGAACTCAGATGGTAGTATCTCAAAAATACACGTGCATTACGATAAAGGAATAAAGAGCAAGCAGAAAACATATATCCAATGGGTTCCTAATTCCGCTAAACACCAATCACCTGTGAAAATAGGCGAGGTGAGAATTTATAACCAGTTATTTAAAAGTGAAAATCCATCAGCGCATCCAGATGGGTTCCTGAAGGACATTAACGATGACAGTGAAACTGTTTACCGCAATGCCATGGTTGAAAACAACTTTTCTGAAGTTGTTAAAAAATCCCCATGGAACGCAGATGATGCTCCTGCAAGTAAGGAGTTCGATGTTATTGAAGACAAAGAGACAAGCGGGCCAGAAATCGTCAGATTCCAAGCTTTGAGAGTTGGATATTTTGCTCTTGACAAAGACACAACTGATAACTCTGTTATCTTGAACAGAATTGTGAGTCTTAAAGAGTCCACTGCTAAATAAACAGACAGAACAGACCCAAATCTGTATTTTTCGATAATTTCATTCTTTCACTTTTAAGATTTTATATACCTATTTTGCACATTTCTATCTCTCTTTCGGTATATAGTAGCTAGAGGAGTAGTGCTTGTATGTGTGTATATGTTGGTAAATGTTCTCCAATGTGCATTCATGTGCAGGTGATGCACATTGACGCTTCTTCATAGAAATGTAACGCAGATACTAGAAAAGAGCTCAAATCGAAAGGTTGAAACAAACCCAAAAAAAACTTGATTTGATTTAAAAGATTCTGGAACCCATCAAAAAACAAAAAAAAGTGTGTTCAACAGCAGTAGTCGAAAAGGAGCAGTTACCAGCTGGGTTGCGTACAGGTTTTGTTTCCCGCCAGTACCGCCTCTCAACTCTATTGGCTGTTATCGCCTGCTCATCGTGTTGGTGCACTCTCCTCTTGTTGCTCGCACCTGCTCAACTCGCGCCATGAGCTATCTCCCTGTATCCACAAACAGGAGAAATGAGAAGGACAGCCTAATAACGAAGGAAAGGGACGTCGACACACTAACAAGCAAGAACCCACTGCAGGATACAACGTGGTCTACAGACTCTTCTTCGGTATCTTCAGCGGTTTCTACAGACAGCGAGATTGGTGTGGAAGGCGCTAGGAGCAATCGTAACCCGCACCGCGCCGGCAGCTCAAGTTCCTCCTCTTCCTCCATCATGACCGTCATCCAACAGCTCTCTAAACCGCAGCTGGATCCACTGCAGGCTCTCCATCAAGCTCTTCCTTCTGCGCCTCCGCTTGTGAAGAATGGGAGCAGCTCTTCATTGTCTAGCATCTCTTCTGACCCACACAATCACGAAGATAAGGAGACCGATGATTCGACTACGCCGCTCAAAAGAAAGTCCTCACTCAAGCTTCCGAGCCTTATACGTTCAAGATCGCTTCCATCGCCTTCTAAAACGGTACGTTTCTCTACTGATTTAACCAAAATAAAGACATTCGACAACCGTGCAAAACCGTCATCGATATCCCTTGAAAACTCGCCAGATTCATCAGAGATATCCTCACCAACACATTCTCCACGTTCCACGCCCAAACCTGTTTTCGATTTGGATTCTATTGATTTTGCAAAGCCTAGTTGGTACAACAACAGTTCTTCTTCCGATGATGATGAATACGATTTGGATGACGATTTTAGTCAATTCACTTCGCATTATAGAAGTCAGCGTGGTGCGAAGAATAAATGGGCATTGAAAACTATTAACTTCAGCTTGTACAAGGCAAAGTACTCAAATGATAAGGTTAGATTGACATCGATATCGATCAAGGATGACACATTGGTAGGATATGTTCAAGTTGAGAATTTGGCCTTTGAGAAGTACGTTGAGGTTAAGTTCACTATTGATGACTGGCAAACCATTTACATTGTAAATGCATTTTATGATAGCTCTCTAAGCTCCAGAAGAGACCAATTCAAATTTGAAACCAACTTGAAAAAATCTCTTATCGTGGATTCTCAGAAAAGGGCTTCGCCATCTGTGGTTGAGTTGTGTATAAGATATGTTGTTTCCAATGGCGAAGGCGTATTCTATGACAACAACAAATCACAAAATTATAAGTTTGAAATTGTTCAGAATAAACCATCAAAACAATATGATGATATCCTGAGAAAGTCTAATAGTTATAATCACGGGAAATACAGGTTTCCTAATTACTCTAACTCTGTTAATGGCAATTTCACAACAGCAACTTCGCTCAGTGAAGATGGTCACAAAAATTATACAACTTCGAGATATTTTTCAGACGAAACAGATTACTTCAACACGAACTATAAACCCTTCAAAAATTTGGAGCAGAAGGAGAATGCTGATCAGAACAATAGCTCATCAGCCTCCAATAGCTCGATCACTTTGCAGAAGTTTGGTTCTACTAGTTCTTCATCTTCTTCTCTATCAATATCATCAAGCATTAGCTCCAATACTTCATCATCTAATGAAACTATTACACCATACACTTTGAAAGCCGATTCTAAAAAATGGAGCACTGACAGCGAAGAAGATCTGGAGAAATCTACCACAAAAAGTGACGGCAAAAAGTCAAATGATTTGAAGTCTTCGAATTATAACGATTTTTTAAAGAAGTATTGTTTTTTCAAATCTGATGACCCAAACGGCTGTTTTGATGTTAATGAATCTGTTTTCATCAGATAAGGATTTCTGACTCTCCATTTTCTGTTTGAGCTGTACAATCACTTGCTTTTGTTAATCTGTCTTTTTCAATATTTGTTTCATAAATCACGACATTTCAAATTATCAAAACAGGAAAATAATCAAAGCAAAAAAAAAAAACAAAACAAAACAAAAAATAACAAAAAATAACAATCATAAACAGTTTGAAAATCGCTTCATACGAAAAGTTAAAAAAAGAGCAAGATTTTGATTTCAATTTCTCCTTAACTTGGTATCACCTATTTGGTGTTGCAATCTATCATATTTCATTTCATAAAATTTCATAATATGACCTTTATTCAGTTCATAATCACATGGCACTAGACTTGTTGATCACTTGCTATCCAAAGCAAATATTTTGCCTCTTGATTTCTGGTATTGTTCTCTATTTTAATTTGTACGTTCGTTCGTTACGGTGCTTTTTTTTTTTTTTTTAATTATTCATGTGTTGTTTTTCTCTTTGGTGGTTTTCTTTTATATTTTGGGGATCTTTGTTATTACATGGGGGTGAAACTTTTGAGGATTATAATTGTGCTTATACATTTGCTGTTTTTGATGATCACTAGTAAAATCTTTCCAGTCACGCAGTTGCAACGTCACACACATTCACTAATTTACTTTTTGAGTTGTTCAATGCGAATGACCACAATATTTTCTACGCAGCATGGAATCATTTTATATATATATATATATTGCTATAAATTTATACAGATCGGCTGCTTCAATATAATGTGCACGTTTTGTTGAATATAATAAGTAACCAGACCTCAAGGAGCGAGCTCTTCCAGGACACGACTACATATAATCGTATCTAGACAATTCTATGATATACAATGCGGCTTATGAATCACGCTGCACAGTCTTAAAAAGATTGTGGAGAGCGTCACACTTGCTTAACTGGATCGGCATTTCTCTCCTGGATCCTGTAATTTATCTCAACTTCCATAGTCCTGTAGCTGCAATCTAACCCAAACCCAATTCAGCAGGTTCAGCAGCGGCCTCGCCGTTATCAATAAAGTGCACAAGGGACCGATTCTTATTGAGACGAGAATTTCCTGCATGAAGATGCCAAAAACTTTTTATCATTGTTTTCCAAATCGGGAAGTTTAGCTGTTATTTTTTTTTTCTTTTTTTTTTTTTTTTTTTGGTTTTTTTGGTTTTTGACGCGTTTTGTTCTAGTGCTTCCAAGTATTGAGCTGAGTCTTAGCGATGGGACGGTTAGAATGTCTTTTTTGGTACATCTCAGCATATTGTGAGACAGAATGACTGCCATGCGTTTTCACATTCACATCCACTATTAGCGAAGCACTGAGTGGAACTACCGGCTTGTTTCATACGTGTTTACCAACAGATTTAGTGTCAGAATTTCAAGAGGAGGGGAGGGGCGTCCCCAAAGACTCGGGCACCGGAGAACAAGCCTTGGAGAAGGAATGGGCATTTAGGATGATGTAGCTCGGCCTGCGTAACCGATCTGATCTTTGAAGAGTTTTGTTTAATGTGCCATTACTGTTGCTACATTGAATTCTAAGAACCGTCTCGAGCAGCATCAGAGGTTGCGTAGCTCTAGCTCACACATGATGAACCAGACCACCCTCGGCAGAGCGGTATCTGCTTAGATCCCGCCTGCTCGAGCTACTCGCGAAGGGACAAGCTTTGCTGCTCGAGAATCTCGTATGTGTGTGCGTATTCATACATTTATATGTGGGTACTGTGCATTTATGTGCATAATGGGCTATTATGTGCATATTTGCTTAAACCCCAAGCCGGCTAAAGGAAGAGCGGAGAGAACAAGAGAAAAAAACATCGATGGCCCTTGTTACTCGAAACGAAAAGACAGATTTAAGTAAGAACCCCCGAGACCGATTTTCAAGGAGATTAGAGATCAATTGTCAGGTACGCTTTTCAGCCTCAAGGAGTCAGCTGATTGTTTCTGTTTGGTACGTACGCCGTAGATCGATGCGCGCCCTTTTGCGCGATGTGAAGTATAACTATCCAATATGTCCTCGATAATTCGTCTCATCGTAATCGATGTGCACAAAGGCTCTTTCAATATCAACCATAGGGAGAGCCTCGAGTGTGTACTGTAAAGCCTCTGCTATATCGTGGCTGTCCCTTATTCCTAGATCTTTGTCAAGAATAAGGTCAACCTCAACGTTCAAAGAGTCGCCAACGTGGTAACAGTGAATCTGCTTGATTTTATCAATCCGTTCAGCAAAGCGTAGGCACAGATATAGAACAACTTGCTCGTCTTCTTTATCTGCTGATCTGCCTGTGAGGTTAGAAATGTGTTCAGCACATGTGCTGATCCATTCCTTGACAATATAAATAGAAAGCAGTAGGGCACCAAGTGGATCAAACCAATAGATTTGGAAATAATAACCGAGTAATGGCATTAGAATGGAAAAAGTATTGAACACAACGTCGACTAGGGCATCTTGCGTTAACGCATTAACAGAAGAAGACTTTATAGTCTTGCACCAAAAATAACAAGCTAGTTTTGAAAAAATTGTGAGTAACATTATCAGGGTTGAGTTCATTCCGATTTCAACGATATCACCATTTGAGCCGTGGATCAGTTTTTGGAGTGCCTCAATACCCACCTGAAGAAACGATATTATGATGATGATAGAAAACACCAATACACCAATCGGTTCTAGTCTTGTTTTGCCCACAGGGTACTTCGAGGTTGTCTTACTTTGTGACAATTTATTTGATAACCAGATGATCAATGTTGATAGGAAATCTAACATGGAGTCAATCAAGGATGCAACAATAGATATCGATGAAGTTAAAATTGCAACAATCGCTTTCCCCAAAAGTAACACGACGTTCACCAAAAAATTAACACTGATCGCATTCTGAATTACCCTCAGTTCCTCTTCCTTGTTGTAGCCTAGCAAGTTTCCAGTCTCTAAGTCAACGTCTGCTGGAACTGCGCTATCTTTGCGATGTCTGCCATTTATGGGTTGGGCATGGGATTGTGTGGAACTATCAGTTGTACCGTATAGTCCTACATCGCTTGAATCGCTAGGGTAAGAGTTGCCGTTTCTTTCACTGTAGTTTCTAATGATATCAATAGGGATTCCACTATCAAGTAATTTGTCAACTTCTTGGTACTTGTCGATCAAATTATTCTGCGCTTCATAGAACTCTTTCAGTCTGGAACTCTTCAGTGTTTTTAAATACTCGTCTTCTTTATAAGCCAGGGACCAATTGTAGAGTTTCTCAACCTTACCGATCAATTTCGAAGGTCTTGAATCCAGTATGGCATTGATTCTCGAACTTTTCTCGATATAGTTGAACAGTTTATCGTTTTGAATGGACTGTCTTAAACGTGATCCTGAGATGCCAAACCCCAGGAAACTCGGACGCCTTTCCCAGGTTACTGGTGCTTTAACAACAGAATATCCATAACCACTATAGGTGGAAGCTCGCTGAAGCGCAGAAGGACAATTATCAGTGTCATCGGGTGTGTCTATCCCGTCATCAATGCTAATAGGTAATGGAGATACATGTGCGAGATGCGGGTTATGTTTCTTCTTGTTAGTGTTCCCTGGCATCTCAGAAAGTGGATAGCAATTAGCGAAAAAAAGATACTGTTTTGGAGAAAAATTGCAGTCTCTATCTCCTTTTCCTTTCCAACGCTTTTCTTTTTTTAAAAGCTAGTTTTTCGTTAATATAGCTGAAGCTGGTTTTGTACCACTTTGACACCAATTTATGATTTGCTACCTAGGATTTGGTGGCCTACAGAGATCATCATCATCAAGAAGCCGGGTAACTTACTTAAACAGAAAAATTTAAAGCTCATCTCATCCTCTCAGATTTCACTACAGGGAAGGTTTACTTTAAAATAGACGTTGTATTCATGATGGCTGAGGTTGCTGCTGCTGAGATTTACATCGATGAATCGCTAACGTTTGACTCATTTGGCCTTGACCCAAGATTGGCACAAGCCATCAAGCAACTCGGGTTCAAAAACCCTACATTAGTTCAATCGAAAGCTATTCCTCTAGCATTGCAGGAGAAAAGAGATATAATTGCTAAGGCAACTACAGGCTCAGGAAAGACAGTGGCGTATGCTGTTCCTGTTATCCAGTCTATTCTGACTTTCAAGGCTTCGATTGATAATAGCAAGCATCAAATCCAGTCAATCATACTTGTTCCAACAAGAGAGCTAGCGACGCAGGTGACCAATTTACTGAAAAAGCTTATTGTATTTTGTGGTAAAGCCATAAAACTTCTCAACCTATCGAACCAAATGAGCGAACAAGTATCGGACTCTCTCTTAACCGAAAACCCTGAGATCTTGATATCTACACCATCAAAACTAATACTTGCTTTGGAAAGGAACAGCAATGTAGACATCAAGGAATTAACAACACTAGTCATTGATGAAGTGGATCTAATATTGTCATACGGTTATAGTCAAGATTTGGAAAAACTTTCTACTATGATCGTTTTGAAAAAAAACTTGCAAACGTTTCTGATGAGTGCTACACTTAGCGAGGATTTGGATGATATCAAGTCCAAATTTTGCCGTCGCCCTGCTATTTTAAAATTAAATGACGATGAACTGAAAAACACTAGTAAATTAGTGCAGTATTACATAAATATTACTGAATTTGATAAATTTTTGCTGGCATATGTCATTTTTAAATTGGACCTCATCAAGGGAAAGACGTTAGTTTTCGTTAATAGTATAGAAAGAGGATACAGGTTAAAGCTGTTCCTTGAACAATTTGGTATAAAGAGTTGCATATTGAATAGCGAATTACCTATAAATTCAAGATTGCACATTGTTGATGAATATAACAAAAACGTATATAATTTGTTGATAGCTACTGACGATAGCGACAACATCAACGAGATTGATGAGGATGTGGAAGATAAAGAAGATGATGGAGAAGAAAGTGTATCTCTAAAAGCTGACAAGAAGGACAAATTTAAAAAGGATAAAGAGTATGGGGTTTCAAGAGGTGTCGATTTTAGAAATGTCGCGTGCGTTTTGAATTTTGATTTACCAACAACTGCAAAAAACTATGTCCATAGGGTAGGTAGAACTGCTCGTGCTGGTAAATCTGGCATGGCTTTATCTTTTGTAATTCCAGAAAAAGAGGTCGGAAAACATAAAGCCTCATCGTTGAGCTCTGCAAAGAAGGATGAGAAAATTTTGAAAAGAATAATAAAGCAACAAACAAAACTAGGATACGAGTTGAAGCCCTTCAAGTTCGATATGAATCAGGCTGAAGGTTTCAGATACCGTGCAGAGGATGCATTTCGAGCTGTTACTCAAGTTTCTATAAGAGAAGCAAGAGTTAAAGAATTGAAAAGCGAACTTTTGACCAGTGAAAAACTGAAAAGACACTTTGAAGAAAATCCACATGATATGGGAGCCTTGAGACACGATAAAGAGTTACACCCTGCAAGAGTTCAAAATCATCTGAAAAGAGTTCCTGAATATCTTTTACCAGAGTCCGTGAGAAATACATCCAAAAAGAGCCTCGGATTCATCCCCTACAATAAGCATAGAATTAATAAGAAGAAAAAATTCAACAAAAAAGGTAGCATCAAATCAGATCCTTTAAAGACTTTCAGATCTAAAAAATAGTTTTCATAGTGTGTTTGACATTGGCGTGGGTATGATATCAAATTATCATGAATTTCTATTCTTGAAAGAATTTATCGCTGTATATCTTCCAGTTTAACGATTCCCTGAAAATTTGGATCGTCTATTTTCCGAATAATAGTTTCTGCAACTCTTTGAGTAGAGACTGTAGGTCTAATTAACTCGTTAAGTATACCAACTTTGTTGCCAAGAATACGGTTGTTTCCCAAATTCATGATATCGACTAAAGTCTTGATTGCGCCTCTCATAGTATCATCATTGCTCATTTCATCGAACATAAATCCAGGCCTTATCACAATAGGCCTTATATTTTCTAAAAGTTGAATTTCATTCTCTGCTTCTCTTTTAGAATTTATATAGCCTTTTGGTATTCCAGGAAACCCCCGATCTGCAGATATGTATATGAATGCAGGCTTTGAGCGTCCATTGAATTGTTCTTGAAGCGTCTCTGCTAATAGAACAGCCGAGTCTCTGTTTATTGCTTCGTAGGAATTGAATACAGATTTCGTCATTGGATTCGAAGGTTTCAAAAAATTGGTGAATTCGTTAAGTATAGTAGAGTTGGAGTTTATGGATTTTTTGTAATTTTCATTTTCGAGTAAGATTCCGATCGAATGAACAACGTTATCTGAATCTTTGAGGTCGTCTTGGTATGTCTCTGGTTTGAATATATTTGCTGGTTTCCATTCCACTCTGCTTATCCAAGAGAGATCTGCGCTCTGAATATTTTGGGGTGGTTTTCCAGAGCGACTTCGAGCTTGTCAGTCTATGTCAACGTCACGAAAGCAACAGATACTTACGATAATGAGGTGACTTTAAAGCCCCTTTCAATTCCTGCCTGGCAAATCCTGCGCCCTAAAATACAAAAATTGTTAGTACAGAGAAACTTGAAAAGTTGGGAGGTTCTTCACTAACCTAAAAAGCCACTGCCTCCAAATACCACAAGTTTTGTTGCCATCTGTGAGGATGATGATCGCAAGTGTTAGTTTAGTAAGAACATGCAACTTGAAGGCTCGAAAATGGTTGATTTTCCTTTTGAAAGCAAATCATTTTCGCGACCTCCATTAAAATATTAAGCAAGCATGTATCTGAATATGTATACATTTAAACACTCTGTGATGATACTATGGCTTGCTTTTTTGCCTAGCAACATGTTTCTGATTTCTCTAAGATAGAGTCTGAAAAATTCTTCTCGTTTTATAAACTGGATTTTTTAAGCGCTGCTGAGAGGATACTTTTATCATCTCAGCAACTTCAGTAGGTGTTCGTTGATATATAATGTCAGACCAGTCATGATATCTTGTTTGAGCCTTCTACTTTACCGTATGATCTTGATAAAATGATCTACAGCTTGGTTTTACTCCTCGGTTCACTGTTAATCCAGCTCAAGGCGCATGAACTAGTCAAGCCTGTGAAAATTACCATTGAGGACCAGATCATTCTTTCTACAACCACAATAACGATTGGTCCTACCAGTGTCTGGAATACAGGATATGATGAGAACGGTATTTTAAGGACTACAGAGGTGCCTTATAGCCAAGAATTCAAGAAATTCTGGACTACAGTCGAGGTCCCACCATCAGGTTCTATTGGCCTGGGCACCATCACAGGTGAAATTGGTACTCTTAGAACCTATCCTAAGAGGACCATCACTGTGTGAATGGGTGTTACTTCGCCTGGCATATATACGCTACTGAAATAAGAGGTTATGATATCTAGGATAGCGATTTAATCCGCCGTAGCTGTGTTGTAAAGACTAGGCGATTTCGAGATGAGCTGTGTGGCTGACACAAAATATTGATTTATCAAGGATATCGCATCAATTTAGTAGTATAGTCATAGTTTAACTAGAAGCTTTTCCTCTCTACCAGAGCAATAAAATGGCTGTAGATGAACAGAACTCACTCAGAATTGTTCGCCAGCGATCCAGTATATCTGCTGCGGACTCATTGCCTCATTCACGTGGACGCACAGAGGAAAGAAATATAAGCGAACCGACAACTGCTGCCGAGACGCAATTCAACAGTGTTCGTAACTTTAAAGACAGGTTTTGGAGCTTCGTGCAGAGCGGTTCACAGACTTTGGAGAATAACGGTTCTGTTGCAAGGGATCATGTAAGTATATCTTCCAGCGGACTATATATGCGACTGTTGTAACTTATTCATCAAGATGGCTAATGAAAGAACGTTTCTTTCTTGGATCAGAACATCAATGGGGTTAGCTAGTGCAGGTGTTGGTGTGACCCAGCTCTTCGGCCTGGCTACAGAACAAAACGAGGATGAAAGTCCCTTCCAACACAATATAGGCAAACCAATAGGAGGTAAGTTTGCATCGATCTTATACAAAGTACAGCACTAACCGCACATCTAGCTACCTTTATTTTGATCGCTATTCTGTGTGTTATAATGGGTCTCCAACGGTTTTTCAACGTTCAGAGACTACTTAACGGAGGGCAGTATCCAGCAGCAAGAATATCTGTGCTGGTTCTTGTGTTTCTTGTATTTGCCGTAAGTACGAAGTGGGCTACTTGTTTCACTACAACAACTAACGTAAGCAATTTGATATCAGATCACTGTCGTCACTCTAGGTGCTGTACTATACGTGAACGATAAATAAACGCAAAGGTCTCAATTGCCCTACACTTACGACAACTATGTCCCTAAACCATGTAGTTGTGGACCTTATTGTATTTTCTAATCATGTGATTGTTTTTCTAATCACATGCATTACGCAAAGGGCTTTTAGGGTTCATAACGGTCACAAACGAAAAGTTCAACCTTCAAATTATGGCAGCTTCTCCTGTTCGCCAATTTTTGAAAAGTGAAAAAGCTTCTCCTCAGGATACACTGAAGGGAAAGCATTGCAACTCCAGAACTAAAATCATTCAAAATGGTATGTATTACAATATCATGGTGAAAGTAAAGGTTTGTGAAAGTAAAGGTTGATGACTTGGAAAAGTCACTACATCTGATTCCAATATTGAACTAGCAATGAAGTTTTTCAGTGATTCTTTAGATTCAAGTGGCAACAGGGGGCTGTACATGTGGAAAAGATCAAGATCAAAGCCTGTATACCATTTCAAGTGGACATGTTCGAATTCAAGACTTAAGAGTATCAAATCTTAGCCCAACTGTGTGTAAAAATTGTTCAGAAACGCATCATGGCTCACAGCCTTTTGTTATACTGAACTGCACAAAAGCTAATGGGCCAGAAAGCCTACCAACTAAGAACGAATGTATTTATCAAGAGAAAAAATGAACATCCCGCAACCAATAAACCAACCTTTATTTACACTACCTTTATTTCTTTTCGGAAGGTGAGCTAATGGTTATTTTAGGGTAAAGTCCACGGTTCTTTAGCTCGTGCTGGTAAAGTTAAATCTCAAACTCCAAAAGTTGACAAGACTGAGAAACCAAAAAAACCAAAAGGTCGTGCATACAAGCGTCTTCTATACACCAAGAGATTCCTCAATGTTACTTTGGTTAACGGTAAAAGAAGAGCCAACCCAGGTCCATCTTCAACCTAAATTTGCTAAGATTATCGGTTTAATACTTCTTTGATTCAGATTTATCGGTTAGTCAAATTTAATTAAAGTGTGTACTATTGGAAAGTTATTTTACAATACGATTCGTAGTGGAGATAATTCGTTTTTGCAAATTGTTCCCAATCTTCTCAACTCTTTAGCTTGAGTTCCAAATTTTATAGCTGCTTGAAAACATGACGGATTCTGTAGACCACCGAATAGCAGTGCAGTGTAGTGTGATCTTCTGTGATCTTCTGTGATTGAAACTCTTTTGCTGGTCCGTTATCTGCTATTCTTGGTTGGATCCATGTTGACTTCAAAATTTTGGAAAGTTTATCTTCTGAATATATTCCAAGCCTCCAGTTCGATAAAAGTAAATTCACTATGTCTGACACAGAGTCCCTGTTATTAGGGAACGAAGATCTCTTTGAGGAACCGGAAGACTATAAAAGACCAGCACCGGAAGCCCATTTTGCTGTGTACCAGCGCAAGACATCCAAGAAGCCTGAGGACATAAAGCTCAGGCTAGTTGGTTCGTCTCCCTTATGGGGCCATTTACTCTGGAACGCGGGCATATTCACAGCAGACTACCTAGATGAGCATGCTGGTGAACTCGTGAAAGGCAAAGATGTCTTAGAGCTCGGTGCCGCTTCTGCTTTGCCCTCTTTAATTTCTGCTTATAATGACGCTAGAACCGTTGTAGCGACAGACTATCCAGATGCTGACCTAATTGCCAACATCCAATACAACGTGGACCATGCCCAAGGCATAGACACTTCACGATTTTTTGTGGAAGGCTATATATGGGGGAACGATGTCAAGCCACTATTGAGAAAGATTAGGACTAAAGACGTTGATAGTAACAAAAAGTTTGATCTGATAATACTTTCCGATTTGGTATTTAACCATACGGAACATAAGAAATTGCTCCAAACGTGTAAAGATATTTTAGCAGAGAATGGAAAATGTTTAGTGGTTTTTTCGCCTCATAGACCAAAGCTGTTGGAGGCTGATTTACATTTCTTTGAAACCTCTAAGGAGTTTGGATTCAATCCTCAGAAGATCGATTTGGTTGTCTGGAAACCAATGTTTGATGAAGATGAGGAAACGAGCGAGATAAGATCTCGAGTGTATTCATATTTCTTAACATTTGATTGATATTTGGATTCCTACATTGAGAATATTATTGATTAACAATGAAATCTAGTGTACAATAAATTATAATAAAAGAGTTTTAGCGTCCATCATCAGCTTATTTTGAGTTCTTATAGAACGACTTTTATATGTGATCGTGGTGTGAGTGTTCAAAGGATCTCTTGCTGAATGTAGTTTTCTCTGAAGCATAATTACACCCCACGAAGACATCACTGTCTTGGTTGTAAGCATAACAAGTAGTAGTACTGGCGCATTGCATTGTTACCCATTTTCCGTAGTCACAAATAGCGAACTGGCCATCCGCTGAGCACGCAATTTCACCATCGGTACACGAAGTGGAAGATCCCAAAAAGCTCCCAGCTTCAAATTGAGCATTCAAACATTTGGCTTTCTCCAATCCGTTCAGCGACGAACAGCCTGTAGAAGAAGTAGTATCCTGAGCAGTGGTTGAAGTAGCGGATGATATAAGTGAAGATGAAGTCGTAGGAACTGTTGTAGTAGTGGATGGTTGTAGAATGGTAGTAATAGCAGATGAGGGAGAAGGTTTCACAGCAGAAGTAGCAGCTGGTATGTCAGAGAGTTCTTTAGAGAAGCTGTTTGCCGATATAGAAGATGACACTAAGGACGAGGAGGATATCGGAATTCTCAATGTTTCTGGTGCAACCAAATCCACAACAACAGTTGATAAAGTCGAACCGGCACTTTGAATGAAAGTGTTGATTGTCACTTCCGAAAAGGAGGAAGTGGTTGCTGAATCTTGGTTAATGGTCAACAGATTTGAAGTTGCACTAGAAGTTGTGCTTGTGAAGGATTCTTCAGTAGTTGAAGGTGACACATTTGAAGTTTGGGTTGTCGATTGTGTGGTTGAAAAAGACGTAGACGAAGAAATAGATGTCACTGAGTCTAATGATGAACTCTCAGTAGATCCAGTCGCGCTTTCCAAAGCTTCCTTCACAGCATGTACAAATGTCTCGCTATCGCTTTCAATTTCATTGGTAAAAGCTTGTGAAGCATCCCAGATTGCAACACCTCCAAACGATGAGGATCCACTAATGTCTGAGAGTGTTGACTCCAAAGTGTCAATATCGATATATCCACTTCCAGCAGCAGTTGATGAGCCTGGCAAGCCTAAAAACAACTTGATATTTTTATTTGGGGAAGTACTCGACGCAAAATCTGCCCAAGTGTCCCAGTTGAAGGTCTTGTCAACATTGCAATAATTGTTGTAAAATTGAATGAATGCGAAATCAACATCAGCATTGGATAGCATATCACCGACACCAGCATCTGGATAAACACATTGTGGAGAAGCTGAAATGTAGTAATCTTTGGATCCACTTTGGAAGTATTCTCTCAGTTTAGTAACAAGAGAAGAGTAGCCAGTTGAATCACTATTTTCAATATCAAAGTCGAACCCGTCAACAAGAGACTCACCAAATGGACGCTCTGTGTCGTTTCCTTCACCAAAGTAGTTCCACAAGGTGCCAGCAAACTCTTCAGCCTCTGAATCAGAGGAGAACCCATATGAGCCTGTAGCACCACCTAAGGATAGTAATATTTTTTTACCTTTGCTCTGACACGTTGAGATATCTGTGGCAATTTGATCACATTTCAATAGCCCATCAGAGTATGTGTCAGAACAAGCTGATGCAAAGTTCAAAGTTGGAATGTTGCCACTTCCAGGAAATGATGACATGAACGATAGTAAGATAATATCAACGTCATCAGAGTCACAATAATATGCTAAGTTCTCTTGCGAACCGGCAGAGGCTTGGCCCCAGTAAACAGCGACATTGGAATTAGAGCTAGCATCAAAAGCTGCAGCAAGAGAAGCAAACACAGCGAAAGCTGCTAACTTTGTAGTGAACATTTTGTCAGATATGTATAGTGAGTGGAATGTGATTAATAGCGAGTGTGGTATTAATGAATTGTGGGACTTGTTTTTCAAAAGAGTGTGTGCAAGTGGTCAGAGTACCAAGAACGATTATGTCCGATTAACGAGAGTAGGGTCTTTGTGATTTTGAGGTTTGAACGTCTTTACAAAAAGGCATTGCACTTCCCTGTAGCTACATATATATATATATATATATATATATATGTATAAGAATCTCCCAGAAGAAATGAATCGAGAGGCTGGTGGCGACCCAGCCATTTTCAGCATTCTCAATTTTCTCAAGTAGAATCGCGAACGTGGTTATGGTTGTGCCTGGGAACCTGTTTCAGATCTGTATGATGTTAATGATGCTGGCTCGAAGCTTGATTTGGTTATAAAACGGTACAAGCACATTCTGAAATATCTTTCAGCAAAATGACCCCAGCTCCAATTTCGGGCTTAAATTCTTCCTGGCCACACAAACGCTGCAAATATTGAGGCTAGAACTGGCTGCTTCCATAGGTTCAAAACTCAGTGACTTATATGGCACAATTACAAAAGTATTAATCAACAGCCAAGGCTGCACCTTTGAAGATAAAAAGGTATGTTAAAAAGTTTATAATGAAGGATGCGAGGTTCGAACTCGCGCGGACAAACGTCCAGTAGATCTTAAGTCTACCGCCTTAGACCACTCGGCCAACCCTCCAAGACTTCTGTGGAAACTGACTTTGAGGAAATATGCTCTCGTGCTACTTTGTTGAATAGTTAAGCTTACAGAAGGGTCGTAAAAATTTAATACAATTAGGGGATATTTGCGCCATTTATCTACCTGAGCTGAAGTAATGTATTTATCATGTTACAAAATCTATAATGCATGGTTCTATTCTATGAGTGCCCTATTCTTAAGTTCTTCTTTCAGGGCCCCGAATTGGTCCTTAGTATAAGGAATTCTTCTGAGAGAATTGTGAAAAATTGAAGCTTTGTGAATATTTTGACGGTAGTTCTCCATCTGCCTTCTCTTTCTGCAATGCTCTTCGTCTATCTGCATTGGCTGAGAATGGGTTCTGTAACCGAGGATATCTGCTATTCTTTTGTATTCTTCTGGAGTGCTTTCATCAACAGCAAATATGGGTACTCCATCAGCCCAGTGGAAGTTCTGAAATTGTTTAATCAAGCCCAATTCCTCACTTGTTAGTGGGTTACTGAAAACAATAGGCTCTCCGTAAACAAACTTGTAACGGGCTCTGAGTCTTGTCAGCCAATATTTACCTGCGATATGCCCATTTAGGTCACAATGCATCTGGTTGAAACAAGCTTTTAAAGCAGGAAGCTTTTTATTCCAGAATCCCTTCCTCGAAAAACTCTTGAAAAGTAAGTTGTAAGAATGGTTGTCTGGCTGAACTTTGAAGGATTTTTTGAAGGTATTCATAGCTGCTAGTACTAAGTCAACTCTACCTTTTTCTGAGAACTTACTCAAGAATATATTTAGGGTATTCGCTGAGGGTTTAATGTCATGAGATTTGGCCTCACGTAGCATGTTCCACCCCAATTTCCATGCGTCTCTGGACTCCGTTTGGTTCAATGTGGCTTTAATCAAAATGTCCAGCAGCGCAGGATCTAACGGTATCTTAGACTGATTCAAAATCTCTAATAATTTTTTCACCGGAACTTGTCTTTCATTCACCAAGAAGTTCAGTGTAGAGGATATCAAGTGCTTGTCGGTAGGAAGGTTAAGCTCTTGCCTTTTTTCTAACAGTAATTGTTTGCTTAAAATTGTCTCGAGTATCACAAATATTGTATTCCAGGTTACTAAATCAGAGTGAACTCTTTGCTGTTTCATCTGTGTCAAATATTTCAATACATGATTATAAGGGCTCGATACATGCCTAGTTTTCTTGAGTTTGATCAATGTACTCAGCATAATGTTGAAAGTGGTAGTGTTTGGTAATTTATTTTCAAGTTCCATTTGGCAAAACAGCATTTGGACCATAATTATATTCGAGTTGCGCTTGTAGTAATGCAAAACATCGTTATATGAGTTAACGGTACGTAGATCTGAGGTTTTTGAATTTAGAGGGTGGAAAAGGTTATTCAATATCTTGGGTATGATACCGTCCGGTCCGGAGGATTGTTTATAATGGAAAGTCGAGTGGGTGATTAGGTGTATGTAGTCCTCAAATATCTTCGGACTTGAGCAAAATCTAGGTGTTGGTGGAACTTCCCGAAAAACATTCCTTGATAGTTTTCTTTTGGCCAGCTTCACTGGATCATTGACTTTAACGTCTTCCGCTGGAGTCAACTCCACCAAAAGAGCAATAATCTGCTCGACCTCTTCCCTATTCGCATTGTACGCAGCCTCAGCATCTACTGAATCGAGTTCTTTAAGCTGCTTCGACCTTATATAATTAGTTTTAGCGGTTTCTTCTGTGTGCTGTGCAAACTGCCTTTTCATCAAGTATGAAGAAGTCTCAGATCCAAGTGCTTTCATGTGATCCATCCGACTAACCTTCTGGTACATGGAGCCTCTACCTATATTATGAAGATCGTTACTGTACGAATCACTAACTCGTTCCGGCTCACCATCTCCTTCTTTAGTCGCTCCTCTCTCGTGTGTCTCATGTGCGTTCCCAGACCACAGAAGATCTGAGGATTCAGCCTTCAAGGGCCTGAAGATTGCAGTGTCCTTCGTAACATTCACATGACGCACGCACTGGGAGAGTACCTTTAAAAGACTCATGATCTTTAAGGCAGCTACCTACCTCTCGAAAACCTCGTTGTAAACTCTTCCCCCAATGAATAATACTCTTGGATCAACACTTTAGAGAGGGCCACGACTTCTATCTTTTCATCCGGGTAAACTTTTGTTGATAGAGTGAAGGATATGGAGCCTCAGATATAAGAACTGTTATAAAAATCGCTTTCCATCTAGTACCCCCCCCCTTCTGCACACTTCCGCCGTCCGTTACACTAACCCAGCGTGTAGCTAAAATGTCCAAACTCTCAGCACATCAATATCCCTACATACCAAAAGGCACTCCCTCTGAGGAAAGAGTAGAGTACAATGGCGCGAATTTTGCTACTACATTTTGGGTAAGTGTCTCGTTGCGTTGTTTCTATTGCTCTATTTCTTACTCTAAAAATGTAGCCAGTTCCTGAAGAGGTTCAGATCAGTGGTCGTGTCATCTTTCTTCATGGATTCTCAGAATATTCCAAAATCTATACAAGATTGTTCGATCAGTTGAGCCAAATAGGATATGAAGTTTTCTTCTTTGATCAAAGGGGATCTGGTTTGACGTCTCCTGGCAAGCTCAAAGGTATTACAAATGAGTTTCATACATTTGACGATTTGGACCACTTTATCGAATTGAATCTCACAAGAGTTGCTAAAAGGGAAAACAAGAAACTGTACCTAGGGGGTCATTCAATGGGCGGAGGTATCTGTTTGAATTACGGTGTTCATGGAAAATATAAGGACGAAATCAGTGGTATATTTGTTACTGGTCCCTTGATTTTGCTCCATGTAAGTTATACCAAAATTGAGCTGTTTAAGGGAATTTCTTTGATATTAACAACGAGCCAGCCAAGTACACGGCCAAATAGACTTATGTTCAACAGTTCAGTGTTACTGATGAAGATAATGCCTAATCATACAATAGATACGGGTTTGAATGAAGACTATGTCACTAGTGATCCTACGTACAGGGATTTCGTGAAAAACGATACTGTTGTTAATCCTTTAATTGGCTCGTTACGTCAAATTTACGACTTCATCAAACGGTAAGTTTTTTACAGGAAAATTATTTACTACACTAACCATCCTTTTCGAGCAGTGGGGAAGCACTCACAGACAAAGAGTATTTAAAGAAATTTTCAGTTCCTGTCTTGATATTCCACGGTATCGATGATAAAGTAAGAAGCCATTTTATATTATTATAAAAGCGAGGACTTCTAACACAACTTCTAGATAAATTGGATTGATGCATCAGCTAAATTCATAGACGATATCCCAATTATGGATAAAAAGCTTGTTAAGGTGAAAGAAAGTCGCCACACGATTGCAATCGAAACTGAAGCTATCTTCAAGGAATTTTTGGCTCAAACTATCGAGTTTCTTAGAGCGCACTAGTGAACTCAGAAGGAGTTAGACGCTGCAGGTTCTTTATCAAATTGATGAGGATCCCTCAAAAACGCTTTTCTTGTAGCTAACTGCTATCGAACTATTTCGTGCCGCCCCTGGTCTGATCTACAGAACTGAGACTGTGAATAGATCTTACTATGACACATGTAAGAGCAACTTCAACTTGAATATAATGTGCTTATCACCGGAGGGATAAATAACGGCCGATTTAACTGAAAATCAAGTAGGGAGTATGTTTCTTCTTTTAAGAAGAAGGCTTTTCTTGAGTATTCCAAAATAGAGTGAGCTTACAAGCTCTTCTTCAGGGACTTTACTCGTACTTAAAGAAGCTTTTGACGGTCTCCAGTTGAAGTAGAAGCAATTGATAGATATAACTACGTAATATTCTCCAAGTGTAGATAAGGCATGAATATTTACATTCATGGCGTAGCTACCTGTGGATCATAAGATCATCGCTTACGAAATTATAGACATTATAATAGAGCGATAACTTATTCAGCTTGAGTGAAGACAAATCAAGCATTGAAAAAAACTATAACACAACTCAAAAATGTCAGAAACAAGACATGGAGCATAACGCTATTAGATTGCAATGAAGCCTCAAAGAACTATAGCCAGAAACAAAGAAGCGAAAACGAACAGGACGTTAGTTGCTCTGTTCAGTGAACCCGAAGCTTCATAAGACGAAACACTTGGAGACGTGTGGCTTCCAATCAAAGAAGGGGAAACTGTTTGAACAGTAGTGGCGAACGTTACGGTTGCTCCAAACCCGCTACCAGTCGTACTGCCTACCACTCCAGGAAAAGAGGAGGTAATAGAAACAGGGTTTGGAAACCCAGTAGCAACTACTACAGTTCCTGCAGTCGTTGGTGTAGTAGAGTACAAAGAAGCTGCAACTGCAGCCACACTTGACACGATGTTATGACCTGACGCGACCTCAGTACCGGCATTCAATCCCGTGATTGGGATGGTGGTAACGCCTGTACTCACTTGTCCATTAGGATCGGTAGACGTGTAATGGCTGACAATACCTGTATCTGTTTCA